>VZQC01004613.1:405054-466278 GCA_009823505.1 Rhizomys pruinosus | reverse complement strand
ACAGGGTCTCCCTGTAGCCCCAGCTGTCCTGGAACTCACAGAGATCAACATGCTTCTGCCTCCTGAGTGCTGGGACTAAAATCATGTGCCACCACACCAGGCTTATTAGGCGGTATTCTTTAAAGGAAAGAAAACAGAATGATCTACCAGAGTTGAGTCTTTTTCAGGAGAGAGAGAAAAGGAATGATCAAATGCTGGGGGATCCAAAGGCAAAAGATGGTGCTAAACATAGGAGGAAGTTCAAAGGAACCAATTTCAGGAGTTTTTTCCTTAGATTCCTGTTCTTGCCACCCCCACCCCCACCCCCACCCCCAGCCCCGAAGAACTGGGCATTCTTCAATTTGGCCAACATCCACTGAGCTCCCCTGCTGGCCAGGCATGATTCTCCACTGGTGATGTAAAGGGACGCTTCTCCCAAACTCAAGCCCAACTGTAGAACATGGGGAAGGGAAAATCTCTTGGGTTGGGGATCAGAAGCTACTTGGTGAAGTGAAAGAGATTTTACTTGGGTCTAGAACAGATGGGATGGACAATCCCAAGCAGGCCATGAGTTAGCACACCTAGTGCAGCTGTATGGGCAAAGATTTTTCCCAAAGTCATGGTCAGTAGGACTGCAACAGAAAACTTTGTTCTGTCACCTGTTTCTAATAGAGAAAAGAAGCAGAAAGAAAGGACAGAAGTGAAAGACGGGAGGGGAGAAGACAGAACTATAATTAGATTGGGGATCATCTCTCCAAAAATATGATACATTTTTGCCTTTTTACTAAAAAGAATTTAAATAACATGATTGTTAGAGAGTATGTATAGGTGTGTGTGTGTGTGTGTATGTGTGTGTGTGTGAAATGGACTTAGCAACAGTTGTGAAAACAGGGATTTTATTAACAGCTAAATCAGGCCTGAGATTATAACAGCATTTTATCACAAGAATTTTTTTTCTGTGACAGGACTTTGAATTGAGTGCCTAGATCTAGAAAGATTGGAAACAACAGGCAACATGTTGCCTTAAGTGAGCTCTTTTACTCTAAGCTCCCCTGTGACTAGTAGCTAAATGATCTTGACTAAGAGTGCTGATTTCCTCTTTAATCATGTGTGGGGACCCTGTAGGGAGGGTTGGCTGCACTGGGCCTGGGAGAGGCCTCTCACACCTGAAAAGTGACTCTTCCTCCTTTCTCTCTTCCAACTGTCTCTACAGTTTTAAGGGCCCTGGAACCTCTCCTCAGAATCCTGCTCAGTATTTGAGTCTCAGCTGAACACAGACGTTAACAAGTACTGACAGACTGTCCTGCAAGGGACCAGTGAAGCCAGCACTTCTGTGGCCCAGATTCTCTGTGTAGGCTAGGGCGGAGAATCATAGCCTTGTAACTCAGGAAGTTAGTGTGGGACCCAGCAACTTGCACTGCTACAAGTCCTCCAGGATGTAATGCAGAAGACTTGAGCTTATAATCTGCACTGGAATACTGCCCCTGTGTCCAGACTCTTATACCCAATATACTGTCTAAAACCCTCCTTTCTGGATGGTTAAGAACTATAAACATTGGCCAGGCGTGGTAGTGCACGCCTTTAATCCTAGCACTTGGGAGGCAGAGGCAGGAGGATCTCTGTGAGTTCAAGGCCAGCCTGGTCTACATAGTGAATTCCAGGCCAGCTGGGGCTACAGTGAGACCCTGTCTCAAACAAGACATAAAAAAAAAAAAAAAAAGACAAAAAAAAAAAAAAAAAAAAGAAGAAAAAAAAAGAACTGTAAACCTAACATGATCAATATCAAATGCTGGGCTCCACCATCACATACGTCTCCAATGCACAGTCACTGTTCACTAATTTCTTTAGTCAAAGATCCCCTGCCTACTCCACTGATGTGAACATCTAGTTGTGACCACCCTTCCCTAGGATCCTGCCACAGCTAGTAGCCCCTAGCTTCTGCTCCTCTCCTTTACCAAGCTGCCACAATGATCCTTTAAAGCCTAGAAAATGACATTTCCTACACACTCAACCTTCCAGTGGTCTCCCATCACATTTAAACTCACAAATTCTAACACACAAAGTCTCAGACAGGGACTTTCCATTATTCATGGGGGATATACTCCAAGATGCCTAGCAGACACTTGGAACTATAGAGAATACTGAACCTTACATATTACTATGTACTTTCTTAGACATAAATACCTCTGATAAAGTTTTAGCTTTATTAGGCATAGTAAGAGATTGACAATAATAATGAAGTAAAATAATTATAATATATCCTAATGAAAGTTATGGCAATGCAAAGGGATTGAAGTAAAGCTGGTTTGGGTACACTGAGGGGCTATCAGTACTTCTGGCTTTATGATGGCTCTAAATTTTGTCTGAAAAACCAAACGGCTGTAAGGATGTGGAAGGTGAGAATCAAGTCTATTTTGGAAATCAATCACCACTTTCTTTCAAATTACAGAACATGAGCTTTGTCTGTGAGTGCACATGTTTTACCCTTTCTCCACTACTCCTGACTTTATGAGATGCTCTGCACACTGCTACATAGTACCATTATAAACTCTGTCCTTCCCCTTCTGCAATTTATGGGTACATCTGTGAATGGAGGTTCTGTTGTGCATCAGCTTCACTGCAAGTGAAGGCTTGCTTCTTCAGTGGGGCTGAGCACATGGCAGATGGAACCTCTCTAGTCATTTTTACCATTTTCAGTCCAAATCTGTTAATGGATCACGTTTTCCTTGTGGTGAATGGCCTGGTTGCCCTGTTTTTGGGAAATCCTGGATCTTAGTGCATTCCTTTCTTGTGAGTTCACAATTCCTACAACACATCTTAGAAGTCTCAGTACATGGCCTTTTATTTCTGAAATACACTAAGTCTTTCACCCTCTTATGGGTTGCGCTTCTGGTCTTTTCCTTGGAATGTCCAAATTGCCAGCATTGCCACTCTTGCATTTCACAGCTATTGTTAAATAAAGCAAGGGCTAATTATCAAGGGCCAAGATACTGTGGTACCAATCTCACAGCCAAAGCCAATGAGCAGAAGGCAGCCTAGACTGTGGAGATGATGGGCAAAGCCCTGGCTGGCACGCCTTATGGTATGGAGCACATGGTAGGAGAGTTCATCCAGAGTTCATCAGAACATCACACAATGTAGCTTATAAATTTTGTTTCTGGAATATTCCACTTAATATTTTTAGATCATAGTTGGCTTTAGGTATTAAAACGTCAAGAAGCAAAACTGTAAGGAGGAACTTCCAGGTGAGCTGACCCCTAGCTACTCTCTGACATACTGTTCCTCTCTCCCCTACCTACTGGCTTCCTGTGTGTCTCCTCTTCCGCTTACCTTGCTCTTTTCTGAGCCTACCACTGTTTTCCCAACTGTTAACATGGCTAGCTTCTGACCTTCCTTCATTTTTCTTATTCAAGCCTCAATTTCCCAGAGATACCATCCCAAACCACTCCTACAATAAAGAGGCCACCCAGCGCTCCTCCAGTATTATGTGACAATAAAGGATATACTCCTTTTTTCCTTTCCACTTTTCCTACGTGTGTGCTGTGTATGTGTGTCAGAGCACATGTATCTGGATGCCAGGTTGGTGCAGGGATCATCCTCCAGCTGCTCTTCCACCTTACTCCTCTGGGCAAGGTTTCTCACTCAGACCCAGAGCTTGCTAGTCTTGCCAGCCAGCTTGTTCAGGGGAAGTATCTTCTCTTTGTCCTTGGAGGTGGAATTAGAGGCAGGCTGCCACGCCCATCTGGCATTTCTGTGGTTTCTGGGGATCTGAACTCTGGTCCTCATGCTTGTGTGGCAAGCACTCAACTGCTAAGCCATCTCCTCAGCCTAAGAATACACTTCTTTACCCATTTCTTGCCTTTCCCATTGACTTCATGAGGACAGCGCCCCCCCACCTTCATACTCAGTGCATTTCCCCCAGTTCCCAGAAGCACTCCTGGAGCCTATTTTGCAGAATGAATGAAGTGATAAACTAAGAAAAGAAAATGACAGCTGGGCTGCTGGCTCACACAGGATGCACCTGATGGATGCAGCAGCAAAAGTACAACCTAAAACCACCATCAAGTACTGTACTGGCATCCCCAGCAAGGTCACATTCTCCGCATTCTGCTGTGTGCATTTAAAGCACTTTGCAAGTACACACTCCTATGTCACTTTCTGTTTGGAAGGGAGAAGATCAGCATTAACAATTCCTGGTTATACCATTTATAAACATGCAGATGTGGATTATTAAAGATTAATGCATTTTAGGATTGGTGCCGGCATTCCGTTTGTCTCATGCCGAAATCAATTCTGCTCTTCATTAGTCACTGACAACCCACATCACCCTGTTATGGAAGAGAAATCAAAGGTGCAAGTGTGTGAATGAGAATAAGTGATGAAACTGATTAGTAAGAGACTTAACGGCTATAATCAATCAACACATCACAATAATCCTGGCTTCAGGGTTATTGGAAGATAGAGAAATAAACCTAACACTCTCTGTGAATGGTTTTGGTACTTCCACATTAATGACATATTCCCTTTTAGAAAAATAGCAATATACAAAAGTTTAGGCACACCTTGGCTCCAAGCACTACTCATTTTACCATCATTTTCTAAAATGTAACAAAATGAATTTTTGAAACTTTCTTTGTCCTCAGTATATCAGGTCAATGTCACCTGCCTTTATAGAGGCAGTACACTGCAGAGTACGGGTCTAGAGCAATAACAGTCCACTAAGCTCTAGAAGTGAAGGCCAGCAATGAATAAGATGACTGAATGTCACTTCACTGAACAATATAATGCAAAAGGACACTGGAATGTGAGCACAGACCAGGGAGTCACCCATGCAGGCATGCTAGTCACTGCTGGGCTGGACTTGAGCAGGAGCCAAGTGCAGTCCTTTCCGTAGAGGGCAGAGGCCTGGCTGTACCTTCATGTACAGACAGAAACAGGAGATGGGAGGCAGCAGGAGCTTAGACAGAGGGGGAGCAAGGCTGAAGGGAATGAGCATATGAGCAATGTGTTTTCATATTCCATGACTATGGGAGAAGAGGAAGGGGAAGGCTTCACTCGAAAGAGGTTAGAGGGGGCTGGAGAGATGGCCTAGCGGTTAAGAGCGCCGGCCGCTCTTACAGAGGACCCGGGTTCGATCCCCAGCACCCACATGGCGGCCGAGAACCGTCTGAAACTCCAATTCCAGGAGAACTCCAGTTCCAGGGGAATCTGAGACCCTCTTCTGACCTCCGCGGCATTGCACGACATTGCACAAACTTGCATGCAGACAGTACATTTATACACATACAGAAATAAATAAACAATAAAAAAAAAAAGAAACAGATTAGAGGCACTGAAGGCTTATGCCATTGGAAAATGGAAGCCACTCTCATCTTCCAACCAGGAGAATGCCAGACCAAGCAGAGACACTAGGGAGTCAGGGGCTTGTTGAAGTGGCAGCTGCAGTAGGCAAGTCTGGTGTGTGTGTGTGTGGTGTGTGTGTGTGTGTGTGTGTGTGTGTGTGGATGTACTGGCGCATGTAGGTGGGTGCACCTGTGCACATGCACAACACATGTAGGGGCAAACCCATATCACCAGCACTGAGATCCTTCCTACCGGGAGTGGAATCTCCAGAACCAGGACTTTGCTCTGGACTGTAACACAGGCTGCTAAAGAGGGGCTGTGCATCACACCTTCCATAACCAAGCTCTCTGAGCTATACGCCATTGCTTAAAGCCAGGATATCTTGCTGCTTTCCCCACTGTTGCTAAGCATCATTTGGATAGGATAAGAAATTACTGCTTCATGGAACATACAAATATTTTACATTGTTAAGGGGAAAAAAATACTGGTTAAGTTCTCTCTGGTTTGTAGAAATGCTGAATTGATGTTTTCTGTGTTGCTAGAGATTAAAAACATGGATCTATCAATGACACTTTGTGTTTAAAGAATTTTTTTTTTGCCTGTTCAGTTTGCCAATAAGCAGCATGCATTTTGCTTAGAACAAGCTGTTGCACGATTTCTACTCCCCAGAGAAGCCAAGAAGGACTGTAATAGATGCTCTGAGGTATAACAGGTAGGATGACTGTACACCCAAACATGAAACATTTCTGTTGTCATAGCACTGCCACTGTGCAGCCTCAGAATGCTATCCTGAAAGGAAACTGGCCCAGAACAGTTTAGATGCAGTAATAAACTCTTAATTTACCCTGAGTTTTATTAAGGATAGATTAAAATATAGAAAATGTATTAACTTAGGATAGGTTAGGCTTAAGCCTTGAAAGATTTAAAAATCTGTAGAAAATGGATTAAATAAAGGAGATACTGGTTAAATAAAGGAACTGCTCTGTGGCTCATTTTATAGCTACTAATCTTGACAAATGACATCAGGAACCATCGTTTCCTCTCACTAAAGCCCTTCCTGTTCACTCTGGCCCATAACTAACTCCTCACTGCCATCCATCTTTCTCTTTCCTATTATAGCATCCTTTCGGAATCTGCTTGTGTGAATATCAAATTCAGCAAGAAAATTAGCTTTTTGACTAGAATATCTTCTTGTTTGTATCTGTAGCTCTATCAGCTCATATGGAAATCCACTTAGCACCCTCTTGCCAAGGGGTGGGGGTGCTTGGGAAGGAAGATTGCATTAAATATACCACAGAGCAGCCCAACAAGTTATTTTCAGATTCTGTCAAACACACACTACACTCTTTTTTAATTTTTTTATTTCTGTATGTATATCAATGTACTGTCTGCATGCAGGTTTGTGCACCCGTGTCGTGCAATGCCCGCGGAGGTCAGAAGAGGGTGTCGAATTCCTCCGGAACTGGAGTTCTCCTGGAATTGGAGTTTCAGATGGTTCTCGCCTGCCATGTGGGTGCTGGGGATTGAACCCGGGTCCTCTGTAAGAGCGGTTGGCGCTCTTAACCGCTAGGCTGTCTCTCCAGCCCACACTACACTCTTTTAACAACAGGTGTACTGATTATTCAAGGTATACAAATATCTGAAGGACATAAATTTCCCATGGCAAATTAAGATGAACAACTCACCCTCTAGGAACTGATGAGACAGAGCTCCAAAATGGGGCTTAACTCTAAAGAAACTGGTGATTTTGAAGAACACAAAGGCCATTTCTGTGAAGCTCTTCTAAAGGCTCTACCCTGCATGCCTTTGTAAAGCACACACACAAATAGAGGCCTCTGCCAGGCAGAAGTTTGGGTCACTTCTAGGGAAGAGGCCTACTGTGTAAGTTTGGGGTGAGGGGTCAACTGGCTGCAGAAAGGGGAAAGAGAGCTCAGGAAGGAGAGATGAATGAACGGAAAGGGGACTGTGAGAAAGGCATTAAGAGATGAATGAGAGATTCCTCTTCAGCTGCCCCTTCTCTCAAAGTCTCTGAGCTCTTAACCTACCCTGAGGAAGGCTTCAATCTCATTTGTCCCAAGAGAGCCTGAAGGGAATGTGGGCGACCTACTTCAAGCAAAGTTAGTAAAACAGAAGAAAAGAGAACTTGATCTTTGTATTTGAAGCAACAGTTTTTCTCTCATGGCTAGGAAGATGCACTGTACTTTGGATTAATCTTCCCATAACAAAGACCAGTACCACGTAACAATGGCGAGGAAACTAAATGACCCATTAGTGTGCTGCTCACATGAACACCTAACTTCGTAGTGTTGGCCCTAGGCTACTGTCATTCCTGGCTACCTACAGTCAGGTGGGAATGACTTAGTGCCACCTAAAACATGCCAGATTAAAAAACAAAACAAAACAAAACAAAACACCTGATCCAGGACTGTGCAGTTAACAGCCATAGACATTCATGAGCAGAAGCAATGGAGTAGCAGAAGCCACACAAGGACTTAAAGCTTTCTTTTAAAAAAATTTTTTTTTATTAATTTTTATTTATTTCTGTATGTGTACAAATGTACTGTCTGCATGCAAGTCTGTGCACCCGTGTCGTGCAATGCCGCGGAGGTCAGAAGAGGGTGTCGGATTCCCCTGGAGCTGGAGTTCTCCTGGAATTGGAGTTTCAGACGGTTCTCGGCCGCCATGTGGGTGCTGGGGATCGAACCCGGGTCCTCTGCAAGAGCGGTCGGCGCTTTTACCCGCTAGGCCATCTCTCCAGCCCGGACTTAAAGCTTTCTAAGCAGAAGTGTGCCCTATCAGGCTATGAGCACCACCTGCCCACCACCCTCTCCGACAGCATTTTTTATGTGACCTCGGCTGCACTTTACAGCACATGCACGAAAGGCTGATTAAAATCTTCTGGCCAACAAAATGCAAAGTGCAAAAGTTCAGCTGATTTACATTTTTGCTTTGTTAGTCAACTGTGAGGGTGGGCTCAGGAGGCAAGATGGGAAATCAGCATGCGGGAAATCTCTGGCAATAGCAACATGTGTCGAACAGTGCTGAGTCAGCCTGGACAACGCTGGGGATCAGGACGTGTACATGCAAACCTAGTTGGCCTTTCTCCTTAAACCCAAGTAAGGAACTCTATGATTGTAACTTGAAAAACAATAAATGTGATGAGATCATTTATTGGAAGAGGAAATGGTAAGAGTAAATATATCCGAATTAACTAACCTTGACATGAGACATGCCTAAGTGAACTGAGGATGAAGGCACTTTACTTTGGTCTCTAAGTACAATACAATAACCACCACAAAGTATGAGAAGTGGAGAGGATGAGTAAAAACTAGAGGGTTCTAATGGCACTGTGGGAGGAACAACATACAGGCTTCCACTCTCCGATGCTGTATAGATTAAACAACTGGGACTGAATTCTTCGCCTTCTAACTATAGGTACCTGTCCCACAGGAGCCCAGTTAGGAGCTAAAGAGGGAAGCCATGCTGTCCCTAACCATGGGGAATTTCCACTGCTTTTCAAGAGTACAGGAAGCAAAGCCACAGAAAGTGGTGGGTGTGGCAGGGGCCTGGGCCAGGACTCCTGGAGCTGAATGAGCCTTGGACACTTAAGGTTTGTGACACAGCTTGACGGGAGAGCACAAGGTACAGGAACAGCAAGAACCAGAACCACACTTCTGGGTTTTCACTGGGTTGCTAATCTCTGTGAAGCTTCTCATTCACTGTCAACTTCACTTTCCAGGGTGGAGACAGAGGGAAAATAGATACCTTCTTGCAAGAATCCAGGGAAAGCAACCCTAGGAAGAACATCCACAGCATTCAGCCTGGCCTCACCCAGATGCACAACAGCTGAGTATTTCCCAGTGACTCACTGGAGAGATAGAATGGACAGGCTAATCTGTACAGGAGAAGCTAGGACGGACAAGACAAGCTGATGCCACAGATCAGAAGGAACGGAAGTAAGCAAGCAAAAGACCACATACAGGAAACAAAAGCAGTCCAGACAGATGTAGTGAAGCAACAGTCTGAGAATCCTGCCCTCTCTACTGGACAGCTGCATTACACTGATAGACGCTGAATCCACTGAAAGCAGCTACACTCTGTCAACATCAGAGCATAGTCAACAAAACCGAAGATGAGAAATGGGCCCATTATTCTTTAGTGGAAGGTATATTAGCATTTAATTAAAAATTGAATAAGCAACAAGTCAACCCCTCTGATCAATTCTAACCTATGATACCAAACTAGCAAAAACACATAATGTAAACAGGAAAATTCAACCTATTTAATACTTCCCAGAAAAAAAGGATCTGGGTTTGGGAAAATGTCAATTTAAAGAGAGTGGGGTGTCACCTATAAACCAGTAATTTTTTCAGCGGAAACCTGTCATTCATTTTTCTTTTTCTTTTTTTTTTTTGAATGGGTATCACAATATGACCTAAGTAACCTTGAATTTAATCTCTTCCTGCTGGGATTACAGATACGTACTACCACACTGGATTAACCTGTCATGATCTTTAAAGGAATCTCATGAAAATAGCACTATATAAAATTTAGTGAACATAGCCAGGTGTGGTGGCACACGCCTTTAATCCTAGCACTGGGGAGGGAGAGACAAGTGGATCTCTGTGAGTTCAAGGCCAGCCTGGTCTACAGAGTGAGCAGCTGGGGCTATGGGGAGTCCCTGTCTCAAAAACAAAAACACCAAAAACCACTTAATGAACATACATAAACTTATATACATTTGGCTTGCTTGTTTGACTTATATACTGAGGATTTAGCTCAGTGGTAGAACATTTGTTTAGCATATACAAAGCTCTGGGCTTGATTCTCAGTAAATCAAAAGTCAAACAAAAACCAAACCAACCAAACAAAAAGCCAAATATCTGTTTTAAGGCTGGAGATATAGCTCAGTGGTAGAGTGCTTGCTTAGTATGTGTGAAGCCCTGGGTTCAATCTTCAGGATGGCAGCACACACAGATAAAAGTCTCTAGAGACTATCCTGGGAATTCGGTGCCTATATGAGAACAGCTAATACCTGTTTTCAAGCCTTGGAGTACTCTCAAAAGGTCTAAAGAAAAGCTGCTAAGAGTTTCCTGGCTCCTGTGTCTAAGTGAAAAAGGGTTGTTTCTTCGCAAAGTATAGCTATCTAAGTATTGTTCCATCATGCCCTGAGAACCAGGTCCTCTTGCAAGGAGCAGCCTGTGCCAGTGTAAGCAGTCCTGGCCCGGGCCACTGGAAGGGACCAGTATCTCTATCCTGGCAAAAAGGGGGACAAATAATGTAGGATTCTAAACTGCTAGCTTGCCTGTAAATCCCAAAAAAACCAAGTCGCCTACGACTTGAGTAGAGCAAGGCTCTCTGTCAGGCTAAAGCAAGAAGTCTGTTAATCTCTGGGATACAGTCTGCTTGCTGGTTTTGCTCTTTCACTTCCTTAGTTCCAGATCCCAAGAAGAGAGACTACGGATCCATCTTTTCCCAGTCAGAAGAAAAATGGACTCAAGGTTGTAAAGGTATTTTTTTTAATGGCAAGCTCTAGCAGTCATCTCGATTCACCCCAGAAAGCACAGGAATCACCATAGACACCTTCCTTGTACACATCTTCTGAAAACAAATGAGTACTGCTGGCTGGGGAGGCAGAGCACTGGCTGCAGGCCATAGCACTGCTCTAGACTGCACTCAGCAAGCTACTCTAGGTCTTGGCTTGGGCAGCAGTAACTACGAGGCAACTCTAACCCCCAAGGCTGGCCTTGAACTCAGAGATCCACCTGCCTCTGCATCCTGAGGGCTGGGATTAAAGGCGTGGGCCACCATGCCTGGCCTGTTTCATTTTTTAAATCTTTATCGCAATTCTGGGATAGAACCCAGGCTTGCTCTTGCATGCTTGGCCAACACTGTACGTCCAAACTATATCCTGAGCCTTTGTTTTCTGAGGTAACATCGTGTGATGCAGCCTGGAGGCCTCAGTCTCATTCTGCCTCTGCCTTCTGAGTACTAGGATTATAGCTGTGAGCCACCACCCCTGGTGGAAAACGACCCAAACAAGGAGGGTTTTTTTTAATCCTTTTTTTCAATCCTTTATTTTATTTTATTTATGTATATGAATGTATTGTCTGCATGTAGGTTTGCGCACCCGTGTCGTGCAATGCCACGGAGGTCAGAAGAGGGCGTCGGATTCCCCTGGAACTGGAGTTCTCCTGGAATTGGAGTTACAGACGGTTCTCAGCCGCCATGTGGGTGCTGGGGATCGAACCCGGGTCTTCTGCAAGAGCGGTCGGTGCTCTTAACCGCTAGGCTATCTCTCCAGCCCCGCATTATTTTCTTTATAAGAATAATTTAGTTTATTTTACAATAAGCTATACATATTTGTAACTTGAAATTCTAAAATAATTTAATACAGTATTGGTGGTTTCTTAAAATTTTTGGAATATATCCCCTTTGTATTCAAAAGTAATATACATGATTTTCTAATACTAAAAATAAAAATTTCAGAATTATTTAAATATAATTTAGTTTGACCCAAATTAATTAATTTTCATGTGTTAAAATAAATTTGATTATAAATAATTTGTGAAGCATTTGGTAGAGGATCAACCACAGGTACAGAAAATTGGTCTGAGATTATCCCAGGTAAAGATGTTTCATATCCATTATTTATGAATATTTGGAAAATGTCAAAATAACTAGGGACATAGCTCACAGAGTACCAAGGACACCAATCCAAAGGGCAGAGCTTTTCAACTAGTTGGCAAATGACTATCTCCCTGTCCAGAACCCCATAGCTTGCATACAGATATTAGCAGAGTTAGCAGAAGAGTCAACAAACCTAGCAGGCATATTGAAGCAACAAAGAAGGCAGCCAAGAGCTTTGCACATACACAGATGTTAATGCTAAAAATTTTATTCCAGACTTTGGCATCTGTGTTCTTTATCTGTCAAACGTCCTTTGTGTGGCTCAGCTGTTGGCTCAGACCAGCAAAAAGAGGAGGGAGATTGGAAAAAGAATATTAGTTACATTAATTCATTTCTCAAACCCTGCCAGAATTAAGTAATTTTTTATATCTTGTTACATAATAAGCGAGCAAAATGTTTTGTTGTATTTTGATATGAATTAAGGACTTTGGGATTGATGAAAAATCCTATGGTTTATTTAGAAAATATCAACAAATCAATATAAATCTTCACAATATTTCTCAGAANGATAGAGAAAATGTGGTACATCTACACAATGGAGTTCCATGCAGCAGTAAAGAAAGATGACATCATGAGCTTTGCAGGAAAATGGCTGGAGCTAGAAGACATCATGCTGAATGAAGTAACATAGTCCCAGAAAAACAACCGATGAATGGTATCCCTCATCTGTGGATGCTAGTGCCAATTACCTAGTTGTAAGTATTTCTTGTGCATGGCCCCTTGAGCTTTTGTCCAAGCAGTTGGGAGTGATGCATATTGGAAACAACAACAACAACGAAGACAAAAACAACACCACCACCAACAACAACAGAAACAGTCAAAGAATTGACTGAAATAGTGAATTTCTGCTCAAAACAGTCAACTTTCACATTTTGAGAAAGACTGAGAAAGAGATGAAAAGCATGTTTGGCAGAATGCATGAGCTCTGGTCCTGGGGTGGGGGGATAGGGTGGGGGACACTGGTCTAGATTTGATAATCTTGTACAAAATATATATAAAAAATTAATTAATTAATTAATTAATTAAAAAATCTCCATTTACAGGGCTGAAGAGATGGCCTAGCGGTTAAGAGCTCTGACTGCTCTTGCAGAGGACCCGGGTTTGATCCCCAGCACCCACATGGCGGCTGAGAACCGTCTTTAACTCCAGGTCCAGGGGAATCCGACACCCTCTTCTGACCTCCGCAGCATTGCACGACACGGGTGCACAAACCTGCATGCAGACAGTACATTCATACACATAAAAAAATTAATTAATTAATTAAGAAATAAAATCTCCATCTGGGTCCGGTGTGGTGGCGCACGCCTTTAATACCAGCACTTGGGAGGCAGAGGAAGGAGGATCTCTGTGAGTTCAAGGCCAAGCCTGGTCTACAGAGTGAGTTCCAGGACAGCCAGAGCTACAGGGAGACCCTGCCTCAAAAACAAACAAACAAACAAACAACAACAAAAAAATCTCCATTTGGAGCTAAGCATTGTGGTATACAACTATAATCCCTAGACTTGGGAGACCAAGGCAGGAGAATTGACTCTCAAGTTCCAGGCCAGCCTCAGGTACACAGCAAAACCTTGTGTCAAAATATAGCATGACACAAAAATAAAATTTCTATTTGGAATGAAATATGATATATGATATAATATAAATTAACTACTCATACCTGGAGTTTAAAGTTAAAAACTACTATGTCTTTATATCTCAGAAAACTATACTAAAGCTACTAAATAAGGTTCTTATCCAATTCAGAATGAAAGCACAAGTTCTTCCCTGAGGACAAAATGTTTTTGTTAAGGTTCCATCACTTAGGTGGGTGATACTTCAAAAGCATCTGAATAAACAGAGCTTCCCTTCAGAATTCTGGAGAATGTACTAGCCTTACTGGTAACAGTACTATGAACAGGTTAACATAGGTTTACTGCAAAAATTATTAAAGTATCCCTTGACAGGCTCAAGTGCATCTCAGCTTGAATTGAAATACTACACAGTTATCCTAAGTAGAATGTTTCTATGAAAAATGTAGCAGCAAGTAAAACTAGTGCCATATACTCTATAAATGTAATAAAATTCTAAACAAAACCAGTAAAAAGGTAATAAAAACATACAAAGAATTTGCAAGGAAGGAGAGAAGGGCAGATTTTGAGATAAGGAACATGCAAGTAGACACAATTATTCACCGTACTCCAATTCTTAAGTTAGATGATATGAATGCCCATTTCATGATTACAGAGCACATTTAGCATATTGCCTCTGTTTGTATATAATACTCCATCATATAACAAATACTGTTTATAAATTCTATAAGCATTTTATAAAAATATAAAAGGGGTAAAATGAGTAAAATTATCATGATTCCTGGGAAGATGATAATAATCAGGAAATTGGGAGGGGGTCTTTTTGGGACTTATAACCCCAGCTGGCCTAGAACTCACAGAGATCCACTTGCCTTTGCTTTCTGAATACTGGGATTAAAGGCATGCCCACCATGCCCAGCTATAATCAGGAAATTTTTTAGCAGCTCAATACCTATTCTAGGGTAGCAGGAAGTGCATTCTGGAAACTATATCGTGTTAGCAAAAGTTACATAGCAAAAAACAAAAACATACGGTTTTGTGATAATGGAAAGCTAGTTACATAGAGGGTTTAATAAAGAGGGTTGCATAAAATGTGACAGGCTGGAGAGATGGCTCAGTGGTTAAAGAGCACTGACTACTCTTGCAGGTGACCCAGGTTTGATTCCTAGCCCTGACCACTGTGGGGATCTGCACCTTCTGATCTCTGCCTTCTGACTTCTGTGGGTATTGCATGACATAGGTACATTTACATGCAGGCAATATACTCATACACATAAAATAAAGATAATAAATAAAATTTAATATATGTGACAAATTCATTTCTTAGTGTCAGTCTAAGTTCGTCGATACTTAGAGCTGATGTGATATCAGAAAGATGGGTATGGAGGAAGCTACTGACAGCCTCAAGAACGAATGAAAGAACGCATGCATGAAAAGAACATACATGTACACATGGAAGAAGACACGGATTTCAACGGAACACAAGAGTTACCAAGGACATAAATTCTGACGATCAGAAAGAAGGCAAAGTTTTATCAGCAGTTTCCCTTTAGACTGGGCACCAGTCAGTGTGTGACTGTGGGCAGACGAGGAAGTGTAAACTTTGAAAGCATGCTAGAAAATCACACACACACACACACACACACACACACACACACACACACACACAGCCCAGAACTCCAAATAAGGCCAAAACTAGTCAACAATTCCACTTTTAGTACACTTTCAATGGAGGATCCTTTTTTTGTCCTGAAACAGGTCTCCCTGTGGTCCCAGTTGGCCTGGAACTCACTGTGTAGACCAGGCTGGCCTCCATCTCACAGAGATTCTCCTGTCTCTGCATCGCAAGTGCTGGGGTTAAAGGCATATACCACCACGCCTGGCCAACAGAGGTCCAGAATTATAGAATCATTATAAGACATCCTGTTAGTGAATAATTTTGTTTGTTTGTTTCTGGCAACCTTAATGTTAAAAGCAGCTGGCCAGTCTATGGCCATATCACCCTTATCACACCTACTCTTGTCTCAAATAGTCCTTCATTTTAAGTGATGATGCTATTTATTTGTTGAGACTTTAGAATTTTGGAAGGAATGCAGTTATGTTCCTACTATGTGATCCCATCCCTAGGTTTTAAAATACTAAAGCAAAGTGTGGACACTGTTGATGAAGCCAGATCTGTCTTCACACCAGAGGAAATAAGGATTAAGGAAGTGAATACCTGGAATACTTGCAGGAGAAATTGGGCCAGACCGAGACTGGTTGCTTCCCACAGGAGAGCCAACAGGAGAAGGTGACGGGCCCCCGGGGATGCTGGAGAGATGGGGTGATGCATGTGGAGAAAAAGGTGACTGAGCCGGATTGCTCTGATCTCCCTGGCTGCTGGTGGAGCCAGAGGCACTGACTGCTGAGCTTAGAGTTGCTTCCGTTCCTGTGGGGAGGTCATCAATGGAGCCAGACAGGTCCTGAGAAAGAAGGAAATAGTATGTGTTTACATATGTTTGGAGCAATAATCACACAAAACCCTATTTGAAACCACAGTGTCATCCCTTTCAGAGACAGTCTTGGTGGGGAATGCCCAAGTCTTAACTAGACTCCAGTACACTTACTCAGGACAAACTTAGAAGATCTGGCACCACTTAACAAGAGAGGCAAGCTACACCTCATCCATTAGGTATTCTTGTAGGTTTCCTGTCTGCTACTAGCACCTATCTGTTGGACCTGTTCAAAATTCTGTACCAAACAGCCCTCTACAGAGTAACTTACCATTGGAATAGAATAAATCACATGAGAACTTCAACAAGCTGAGCAACTACAGACTTGAAGCATCTTCATATGGAAAGTCAAACTGGGATGTTATCATTTAACAACAGTCAAAATTTTAATTGAACTTTGTGGTGAGAAATTCTTCTATTTTAAAAATGTGCATAAAGCATCATAATAAGACAGTGGTATTTGCATTGTTATTTATTATGACAAAATCTCTTTTATTGTCAGAAATGAGTTTTAGTGTCATACCTTTTATCTTTATATAACAGGTTTGTACCATTAATACCATCTAAGTTTGACTATAATACATTTGCTTGAAAGAGTCAAAGCTTGATGCTCAAAGGAATTGCTGAAGATCACATTACTCAATGGAATATAGGCAACCAGGAAAAGACAAGCAAGATGAGAAAGATAAAGGAGGAAATGGGCCTCTGCATCCTCAACAGAACGTGGAGGATAGAAACTCTGCTGCACTTCTGGGCCTAAAGGCTGAGTCACTGTCAGCAAAAGCTCAGAAACAGGACACAGGCCTGCTGGTGTGATCAGACTCTCAGGCAGTCAACTTCGCAAAGTCCATCCAGACTGGAAGCGGAATGCTAAGGGAGTGACGCAGCCTGAGTCATACAACATGAAAACACCTGCCTGGTCATCTAGCACTAAGGTGGCAGGATACAACGAGAAACACCAGGCTATGCCTATAGGCACATTGGCTCTGAGGATGCACTCTACTCAATTTTACCCACATAACTTCACTCATTGTAGGATCTTTTGAAACAAGGGCTTTTGAAAGTGGTGAGGGGCTGGGTGTGGTGGAGCAGACCTTTAATCCCAGGCCTTGGGAGGCAGAGGCAGTTGGATATCTGTGAGATGCCTCTGGTCTAAGAAATTTAGACCAGAGTGTAGAAAGGGGAAAGACAAAGCAGAGCTGATCATCATTCTTTGGGGAACCCCAAAATGTCAGCCAGCAAGTGCAGGATTAGATATTATCACTGAACAGTGTCTACTTATCACCTGCTATAGTACAAAATGAACTTCTCTTTTCAAAAAAATTTTTGACTTACTTTTATGTGCAGAAGTATTCTGCCTACATATATGTAAGTGCACCACATCCATGTAATGCCCACAGAACCAGAAGAGGGCGTCAGATCCCTTGGAACTGGAGTTACGGATAGTTGTTAGCCACATGTGGGCACTGGGAATTGAACTCAGGTCCTCTGTGAGAGCTTCTTCCAGTGCCCACATGTGGCTGATAACTCCAGTTGCAGGGATTCCAACACCCTCTCCTTGTAATAGTTGAACTTAGTTAGACCTTGCAAATGAAATACATCTTTTCCAAAGCCAGGTAGTAAGAAAAGGCTATTAAACCAGCAACAAGCTATTTACAACTCAGACATAAGTCACACTCTAACAATCAACACAACTATCAGATTTCCCTGAACACACTTTAGGCTGACATGCCCAAAGAGAAACTGGCCAGATTTTGACCTTTCTTCCATCCCCAGACTGCATGCCAAGTTCTCACGATGCCCAGCCTGAGAACTGGGTGGCTGTGGAGTCTGGAAAAGAAGGCATCTGGGATAAGGAGCTTTTCAGTGTTTGCCCTCCAGGCATTTCCTTCTAACCCATGTAACCAACTTATAAACTTGCAAAGGTACACACCTGCAGTGGCCCTTTGTGGAATCAATGGTCTGTATTTGAAGGTAAACCTTACTTATGTTCTGTCCACAAGCTATACATTGTTAAATGTACAGGGAAGAAAACCCCTCAAAAACAGTATTTGTTGATATATGAGAAATATATGAAATCCAAATGGCAGCCTCAACAGTATTTCCCTGAAACAAGCCACACTCACTGCTTAGTACTACCTATGACTGCTGGGGCCAGGGGAGAACAGAGCAGCTGGACTCTTCTTAGCTCTGGGGATGTTTACCATCTGATCCCTGGTGTAAAGAGCCTATGTATAGTTGTGAATTAAGACAAGTCCCTGGTGAACTGCACAAAGACTTCACCATATATGATTCATGCAAATTTCACCAAGAACAGGAACTTGGCCCCACTACCACAACCTCTTTGAAAGTACTGAGTAAGAGTCAAATGTAGGTTTACAAGTTTGCTTTAAAAGAACAAAATGGGCGTGGTGGCATATGCCTTTGATCCCAGCACTTGGGAGGTAGAGGCAGGTGGATCTCTGTGAGTTCAAGGGCAGCCTGGTCTACTTAGTGAGTTCCAGGAATTCCAGGACAGTTGGGGCTACAGTCTCAAAAAGTCCCAAAACAAACAAACAAACAAACAAACAAACACCCACAAAATTTCCTCCAGAGTCAGGGAAATGGCTCTGCTAGTGAAGGTGCTTCACACTGTGCTTCACACAATGATCCCTGGAACCCACATAATGGAAGTAGAGAACTAATTCCGGTAAGTCTTTAGACCTCCACATGTGTGCCATGTCATGTGTGTTCTAGTGTGTGTGCATGTGTACACATACACACACATGGAAAATACATAAATGAAAAAAAAAATACAAAGAATGTCATCAGCTGGTGGCCTCTATGAGCCAGCTGCTTCTCCAGGTGAGATTAGGAGGAGACGGGCCAGAAGAAACTGACTGAGAAGAAACATGCTTCCCTTAAGCTTTTACAGAAAACACAATTTGGTAAATATCTAGATACACAATCATTTTCTATTACATTCCAAATAGAGTTAAAGAGAAACAATGCAGATCTGGTTTTCAATTGCAGTTAAATAATTTTATGCAAATTTTTCTTCATAAAACCAGACTGTTACTCTCAAATTTTTACAATTCTCCACATGACCTACATGTTTCTTCCCTATCCTCCCTTAAAATTCCACATTATGGATGAAAAACCTGACAAGGATGGGTGTTAAGAGAGCTTCATTCATGCTGCAAAGGCATCAAAAACATTTCTGTTATTCAACAAGCTGATCAAGGAAGTATCAAGAGGAAAATATAAAAACGGCAGCTTCCTTGGTGTTCCAGTGTCATCAGAATTTCCATGCTGACTAGACCTCGGTGCAACAGCAGAGCAATAAAAAGATATAATTTTTATGTTACTTTTATACACTCACAGAACTTTTATATGCAAATTATATGGAAATATTCCAGCCCTGTAGATACTTAGGGTATCAATATGTAGAGCTATCTTAAAGCACACTAATAAAAGAAGTTCAGCAGTGGTCTAAGCATTCAGCCTAGTTAACAAAGAAGCTCTGTAACTAATACTCCCCTAGAGGATAATTTAGTCAGCAGGGTACTGGCTCCCTTCTGTTGTAAGTACAAGTACCATCAGATCTATGGTGCCTGTTAAGACAGAGGCTGCCCAGCATTGCCCTGCAGCCAAGGCACCTTCAAGCTACACTACTGCTTCCATTCATCTTGCTCAAGAGCTGGCAAGCCTTGAGAGTAACAGCAAGGGTTTTGGAGGGGCTGCAGACCTGGCCCCACAGTACTCCTTAACCCCTTCTCTTTTTTGATGGATAGGTAAGGCAACGACTCCATGTTCTTGTGCCTAGTAACATCACTATTTTTCCATCATCATTTGATTTGGTGACATCCTGTTATCAAATTGGGTTTTCACTATTTAATATCACCCAGAGTACTGGACTCAACTATTAATTGACTTTTTTTAAAAATTTTTTAAAAATTTTTATTTATTTCTGTATGTGTATGAATGTAGTGTCTGCATGCAGGTCTGTGCACCCGTGTCGTGCAATGCCGCAGAAGTCAGAAGAGGGTGTCGGATTCCCCTGGAACTGGAGTTCTCCTGGAATTGGAGCTTCAGACGGCTCTCGGCCGCCGTGTGGGTGCTGGGGATCGAACCCGGGTCCTCTGCAAGAGCGGTCAGCGCTCCTAACTGCTAGGCCATCTCTCCAGCCCCTATTAATTGACTTTTAAAAAGCCACTGTCAGGGCTGGAGAAATGGCTCAGTGGTTAAGAGCACCGACTGCTCTTGCAGAGGACTTGGGTTTTATTCCCAGCACCCACATGGCGGCTAAGAACCATCTTTAACTCCAGTTCCAGGGGAATCCGATGCCCTATTCTGACCTCCGAGGCATTGCACGACACAGGTGCACAGACCTACATGCAGACAATACATTCATACACATAAAAAAAAATAAAAAAGCCACCATCTCAAACATAACAATGGAACAATACCTGTTTTACTTTAAAACTTAAAAGTTCTATGCAAAAACTTTACGTCTGTAACCATCACATCCCTTCGTCCTCTCTCTGGCCATGTGGAATTTTCAATCTAACTCCAGTGACAAGTAAAGAGATGTAACTGGGATGAGAATGAAAAGCTACCAGAGGCTTATCAGCAATCTTATCCAACACTCACAGGAGAAACATTTAAAAATTAGCACATAGCACAACCATGTCCCTCTGATTTAATATGTGGGGACAGACCTGGGGAAGGCAATAACAGAAGAAATGTGCATGGAAAATTCCATGAAGATGGTGCACAAGAACTACCTTTAAAGATCCACATCAAAGTAAAAGACAAGTAACACCAAGCATAAATTCTCTCATGTCTACATTACATATGAACCCCCTGAAAACACATTAATATTTATGATTTGCTACATCCAAAAGCATCTTTGGTTTCAATGACATGATATTCAATTTAGCACTGAAGGATAGCCTACTGAAGGATAAATTCAGCCAACACCAGTAATGCTTTACTGTTTTAGAGAACTGGGAATAAGTCGGGAAATTTTACTCCCTTGCTTAATTAAATAAGTGCATTTTCAAAAAGCAAATGAACTTCTAAATACTCTGAGCCACAGCTCTCAGTACAATTAGCTGAGGGTGCAGATGAGCTCTGATGGTGAGCTGCCCTGCCCTGCACACACTGGGCATCTCTTGCTCAGTTGTGCCCCAGGAGAACATGGGGATAAACACAGAGTTAGAAACAGAGAAGATATTTCCATCAATGTGACAGGCAGAGGCCTCATTTCAGGGTTTTAATAGGGCACAGCTAATGATTTCTCACTGTGACTTCTCAGGGGGCTTAATACATGGGTTAAAATGCCAGTTCATAGCTCTTCAAAAAGTCTCAGTCATCTTCAGAGGCAGGCAGACCTCGCTCTCTTTGAAAATAGTGAGCATGAAAACAGATACACATCCCTTTCAACTAGACCCTAACTTTAATGACGGCAACTCTTATGGCCAGGTAGAGGGCAAAGAGAAGGATTTGAATGCTGAAGGAGAATTAAGCTGAATTTATAAACACTGTAGTGGTAAATACTACATAAAGTAATCTAGCATGTGCAATTTACATTTACCACAAAAGCTCTCCTGAAAACATTTGACCTAGCTATTAAATTTCATGAATGAATTCTTAGTCTTGGTCCCAATCAACACTCCAGGGGTCAAGTACCCAGGCTCATTAGCTTCTTATTTCTTTCAAAATGTGCTATAATTTTTATATCTTCCTAGATTATTTTGAACTATAACTTTAGACATTTGATGCAAATACACCTTAAAGTTGATATGAAAACTGATCTTGACACACAAAAGAAAAAGCCTCCCAGTGACTGATTCTCACAACCCTGTAGGTTCTCAGCACAAACCTGAATTGCAAGATGTCCACCCACATCCATGCTACCCATTTGTGTAGACAGCAGGTAAGTTAGAAGCTTAGGCTTCCTGTCTAAATAAGAGAAGGCAGTGACAGTCTACAAAGCAAATCCTTCCACCCACTGATTTCCAGTCCTAAAAACTATCCTCTTTCTAAGGTATATGCTTATTTTTTTTTTAAACACCTTCAAATATATCTTTGATCTACATGACAATATATACATTATACAACTATGAGGTCAGCTGGACAAAAATGTTCAACATGGTTTTAAAAGAAGTCACAAGATCTACAGACACCACGACCATACCCCAAATCATGGGTAAGGCAGGAAAAACATGAGTCAAAATTTACTTTAAGACAGGGGACCAAGAGTCACTTTTTGGGAAACAGCTTACACCTGATTCCTCTGTGTTCCTTTCAAGTGAAATTCCATTCTGTGGAAATTCTCATTTTATGAAGACAGTTCCAGGATTGACACTTTACAAAATCAGAATTCAGAGTTCAGCACACTATTATTGACAAATGTTATGAAAACATTTGTATTTCCTTCTGGAAAAAAAAAAACAAACAATAAACAAAGTAGGAAGGGGACTTGGGAAATGACAGGGTTTGACAGGGTTTGACAGGAGGGGGCAGAGATTACGATCAAAGCGCATTATATATAAGTATGAAACTGAAAGAGGAATAAATAAAACTTAAAAATCAGCACATAAGAGCTGTTAGAAGTTCTTGAATAAAAACTGTGTGGATATATGTATATACATATATATATACATATATATATATATGTATATATATATATATATATATATATATATATATATATATATATATATATATATATATATATATATATATATATATATATATATATATATATGCATGCAAGTATATTGCCGGTGCACAAAGAGGCCAGAGTCAAATCCAGACTCTGCTTTTGGAATAACAGTGAGCTCATAAATTAGCTCAGGCTCAGAATCCTTCCACCTCCGCTCCTAACAATGGGGTTACAAGCACAGGGCTCAGTGCCTGGCTTTTTATGTTGGGGCTGAGAATCAGAGTTCAGTTCCTCATGTTTGTCCAGCAAGTACTTTTCTTACCTGAGCCATCTCCCCAGCCCCATGTGAAGACTTGATAGGAAATGTGCCATTCCAGATTTGGAGTAACAGTGTAACTATGGGCTGTGCATCATGTACAGTGAACTTTCCACACTGCACAGGTCTTGGGGATTCCTAAAATATCCCCAGGTTTGGATTCTTCCCAGGTGACTCCTCTTCTGGTAGGAAGTCTCCAGAAGCCATGTAGACTAGATAGAGCAGCATACAGGCCTTGTTATTGTGCCAGCAGGAGCAGTCTTGAATTAAAAAGTAACCTTCAGAGAAAACTTAGAAATCTGTCTTTGTTGCACAGACAATGAATAAACCTTCACCTGGAAGCAACATGGCCCTTTGTTGAGATGCCTGAAATTAGCCTCACAAACACTGCTGGGTTTAATATTAATATTATTTTTCACCAAATTCCATTGTCTAACACAAGTAAGACCCTCCTTACTTCCAATCAAGCCCTAGGCCAGTACTGTGAATAAGTGTTGTCCTGTAATTATTCCAAGAGCGGTTTTTATTTGTTTGTTTGTTTGTTTGTTTTAAATGTTATTTCTAGGGGCTGGAGAGAAGGCTCAGTGGTTAAGAGCACTGACTGCTCTTGCAGAGGACTGGGATTTGATTCCCAGCACCTACATGGTGGCTAACAACCACCTGTAAGGACAGTTCTCCAAGGGATCCAATGCCTTCTTCTGACATCTGAGGTCATTGCACAACATGGGTGCATTTACACACATGCAGGCAATACATTCATACACATAAAATAAATAAAAATGGGGCTGGAGAGATAGCCTAGCAGTTAAGAGCACCGACTGCTCTTGCAGAGGACCCGGGTTCGATCCCCAGCACCCACATGGTGGCTAAGAACCGTCTGTAACTCTAATTCCAGGAGAACTCCAGTTCCAGGGGAATCCAAGACCCTCTTCTGACCTCCGCGGCATTGTACGACACAGGTGCCCAGACCTACATGCAGACAGTACATTCATACACATACAAAAATAAATTTAAAAATTTAAAGAAGATGAAAGACTGCGTCGTTCCTATATCTCAAGCACTCTTCCCATTCTTCTCATCAAAAGTGTACCTCGCGGAGATCGACGCGATTCTCCATATATTAATAACGACAAGTCTTCCTCTTCCACCTCCTTCTCTCCTCCTCTTCCCTCCTTCTCCTTCCTCCTTCCCTCTCCTGCCTTCCACTCCTTCCCTCTTCCTCCTTCCTTCCTTCCTTCCCTCCCCCTCCCCCTTCCCGCCCTCCCCCCCTCCCTCCCTCCCTCCCCACTCCCTCCCTCCTTCTCCTTCCTCTCCTATCCTTCCTTTGCCTTCCGTCATCTTCCTTCCTTCCTTCCTATGCCTTCCTTCCTTCCTTCCTTTTTGGTCTTTTCGAGACAGGGTTTCCCTGTAGCCCCAGCTGTCCTGGAACTCACTCTGTAGACCAGGCTGGCCTTGAACTCACAAAGATCCACCTGCCTCTGCCTCCCAAGTGCTAGGATTAAAGGTGTGTGCCACCACACCCGGCTAAAATGTTTATTATTTCTAATCATGCATATGTGTGTGTGTGGGGGGTATATGCACATGAATACAAGTGTCTGTAGAGGATAGAGGTGTTGAACACCGCCCGAGATGGAGTTACGGGCAGTCATAAGCTATCCCACATGGGGAGTTTGGGGAAGGCAAGTCCAGTCCTCTACAAAAGCAGCATGCTGTTTTTATTTTTGAGACAGGGTCTCTCTGTAGCCCAGCTTGCCTGAAACTTGTTATACAGACAGGCTGGCCTTGATCTCACAGACACTGTCCTGGCTCTGCTTCACCTGGAATTAAAGTCATGTGACACCAGACCCAGCTCAGTGTACACTCTTAACCACTGAGCCACCTCTCCAGGATCACAAGTAGTATTTTAAATATAAAGCATAACATCCTGGTAAAATTAAAGCTGTGGAACAAGGGGGTCTGGAGAGATGGTTTAGCACTTAAGAGCACTGGTTGCTCTTGCAGAGGACCTGGGTTTGATTCTCAGCACCCACATGGAAACTAACAACCATCTATAACTGCAGTTCCAGGGGAATCTGATGCCTTCTTCTGACCTCCCTAGACACTGCATGAGATAGATGCACTTATATACATGCAGGCAATATATTTATACACATAAAATAAAAATATTTGAAAAAAAATCAGTGTTAACAAAAGGCTGTGGAATGGCTTGGGGACACATGTAGTATCTAAGGCTGGAGGTCATGCAGTGGGGAAGGGAGAAGGGAGTTTGTACACAGATGTTTCATGCTTCTTTGGGCTGGTTGTATGTGGGTTTGTTCACTTAAAGCTTGTGTCACCAAGTTTCAGTGGAGAAAGACAAACATAAATGATGATAAGAAGGAAAAAGCCTTCTGGCAAGGGAAGCAGACAGAGAAGACCCTCACATAGACCACTTTATTACAAGACACAAAGGCTTGCATTTTTAGGAAAAAAGGAGCCAAGAGAGGGCCAAAAGTGATATTTTTCAAAAATATATTCTCTCTGGGCTGGGGAGATGGCTCAGTGGTCAAGAGCACTGACTGCTCTTGCAGAGGACCTGGGTTCAATAGGCTGGGCGTGGTGGTGCACGCCTTTAATCCCAGCACTGGGGAGGCAGAGTCAAGTGGATCTCTGTGAGTTCAAGGCCAGCATGGTCTACAGAGTGAGCTCCAGGCCAGCTGGGACTAAAGGGAGACCCTAGACCCCGTCTCAGAAAGACCAAAAATAAATAAATAAATAAATAAAATAAAAATATATTCTCACAGAAGATGGAAAAGAACACAGTATCTCGTACTATTTATGAAAAAGAGTACTTTAAACATAATTAAAATTGCAGGTGTCACTGGAGAACAAATCTGTTTTTTTCAAATCTATATATTCTTAGCAATATACAAAATTAAATACGCTAACAACAAGCAGGGACTAGGAGCCAAAATGACAGCTGTCTAGAAAGCAGCAATGTTCTCTGGACTGTACTGATGCCATGAGTCTACAGAGTTACCATCTCATTTCAAAGCTGTGTAAGAATCAATGGACAAATGAGTTGAAAGGCTCAAAACAGCAAAATAGGATCTAAAAGCTAGTTATGACTAACATACGCCTCTCACATTCTCTACTCTACTCAAAAACCCCTGGTCACTCTGGAAGCATTTAGCTGCAATGGGGGAGGCACTCAGTGAAGCTGAGGACAGCTCTGGGCAATGGTTTGGTGTTTTACAAATATTACCACCAGGTATGAACTGTAAATATTAATGACCCATGTGCTCTGAAAGGAAATTGACAAACTAACAAGGCCTGTAAATATATAAAATTTAGACTTTGTCTCTTGATTCCAGTTTTTATCACAGAATGCACATCATAAATCTTTATGGCAGAAAAGCCATCAATACCACCTTTGCATCTCTTGAAGTAAAAAAAAAAAAACACAAAAACAAAAAAACCCTCACTGTTTATCTAAGACATTCAATGCTAAGCACACAGAAACTCTGAAGACAAAAAAAGGCACAACTTTCAAGAGACATGTGTAGGAAGAGATTCCTTAAACAGTAAGAACTACAGAAACTGCAAATAAAGTAGCAACTTAAGAAAAGAATAACTGAAAAACACACAACTCACAAATTATACAGAGTCCATGTGGAATAAAGGAGAAATTTCATCAGTAGAAAAACACTAAACCGGGGCTGGAGAGATGGCCTAGCAGTTAAGAGCACCGACTGCTGTTGCAAAGGACCCGGTTCGATCCCCAGCACCCACATGGCAGCTGAGAACCGTCTGTAACTCCAATTCCAGGAGAACTCCAGTTCCAGGGGAATCCGACACCCTCTTCTGACCTCCGCGGCATTGCACGACACGGGTGCACAAACCTACATGCAGACAGTACATTCATACACATAAATAAATAAATAAAATTAAAAAAAAAAGAAAAGAAAAACACTAAACCTTGATTGTTTTGATACTTTAGCCATTAACTTGAACCATACCAATATATGTTTGCTTTACACCCTTCACTTGTTTTTAAAAGCCTGTTTGTTTTGAAAATAACTTGGGTCTACACATGTCCAGTCAGTACTGAGGCTTCCTCTATAGCCTGCCCAGGCCTCTCCTGGGTGTGCACCTTTCCCAGCCCAAGACACTTATCCAAACATTGAAGGTAACACAGGCACAGCACTCTCATGGAAATTACACACTCAGCCCATGCTCTATCAGTGTGTTTGATGACTTTGTGTTCTGGGATAAAATCCAGGGAAGCCTGTTAGAGTGCCTTGCAGTGTCTCCTTGGTCGCCACCACAGTGTCTTCATTGTCCTGTGATTTTCACAAATGTGATATATTTGAAGAGTATGTTGTAGTATGCCCTTCAAGTTACCACTGTTTGGTGTTTTCTCATCCTTAGATCGGAACTGCAGACTTGGGGAGTCATTACAATATAAGTCGCATCCCCCTCACATCTCATTCCATCAGGAAGTTATCGGCACAAAGCTGACCACCTGGGTAAAATAGTCCGGCCAGGTCTCTTTGCTCTGTCCTACCTTATTCATGTTGGGAGTTACCAGGCCTAGTCCACACATGAGGGAAGTAAAGCTCTCTCCTGAGCATGCCACATGACTTGCATGTTAACACCACAGGAACAAGCATCTAGAGGTACAGATCTAAGCATACAAGTATTCTTAAAGTTCTGATTGCTGGTTTTCACACTCATCCATGGATTTTACCTGTAGCAATTACTACTGCAGTGTTATTATTTGTGTGTCCCTGTTTTTGTGTGCACACATGTGCACATGGAGGCCAGAGGTTGGCAATGGTGTCATCGTTGATGTCCCTACACCTTGTATCTGATTGAGACAGGGTATCTCACTGAACTTGGAGCTCACTGATTTGGCTAGACTAGATTTGGACAATGTGCTCCAGGGTCCTCTTGTGTCCATTGGTCCTCCAGTGCTGGGATTACAGGCAGCATAATTGGTTTTTACATGGCAGCTGGGGATTTGAACTCAGGTCCTCATGTTTGTGCAGTAAGCACTGAGCCAACTGGGCCAACTCCCCAGCCCTGTACTTCAGTTTTTTGATATTGAATTTGGCATTTCTCTCATTCTTTCTAGATTTGCTTGGAATCTATATGTGTGGAAGAGCTGTCCTTTTTTCCATTTTCATGGCCAATAAAATTATCACATAAATGATGTTTGATGTGCAACACGAGGTCCTTTAGAAAATAATAAGGATGAAGTTTATCAACACTAAATAACAGTGATACCTCAAATATAGATGTTATGATTATCCTTTGATCTACTTCCTACATAGAGAGGGGTATAAATTAGTATAACCACTTTGGTGACAATTTGTCAGTATCTGCTAAAGCTAAAATTTCATCTATTGTATAACCCAGAAATC
This sequence comes from Rhizomys pruinosus, assembly GCA_009823505.1. Lineage (NCBI taxonomy): Eukaryota > Metazoa > Chordata > Mammalia > Rodentia > Spalacidae > Rhizomys > Rhizomys pruinosus. The sequence continues at coordinate 437,833 of VZQC01004613.1, read as the reverse complement.
CCATTCACTAAATTTGCACCCTGGTAAGGAAATGTCTCTAAGCAAGAAGACCACTTGCATATTATAATCTCTCTCTCTCTCTCTCTCTCTCTCTCTCTCTCTCTCTCACACACACACACACACACACACACACACACACACACACACACAAAATGGAAAAAGCCCAATAGTCCAACAATATAAAAGGAACTGGAATACCATATAGCACTAAAATTGAATGAGCTAGAATTAAAACATATTAACACAAATGTCACAATGTTGATTGAAAGCACAACATAGGGCAGGCGTGGTAGTGCATGCCTTTAATCCTAGCACTTGGGAGGCAGAGGCAGGTGGATCTCTGTGAGATCAAGGCCAGCCTGGTCTACAGATCGAGTTCCAAGCCAGCTGGGGCTACAGGGAGACCCTAGCCCAAAAAAGATCCAAAAAAGAAAAAAATAAAAAAAAAAAAAAAGCACAACATAGCCACTTGTCACATAGGAGAGAAAGTACAAGAGAGCACACAATCACAAACATGGTGATGGGCATTAACTGTCTAGAAGAGTGGCAAAAAGCAAAAAGCAGAAGAAACAATTTGGTGGGAGTAGAACTAAAAATGGAGTGGTCCTTCTCCATCCTCATGACAGCCCAGCATGGGCAGAGCCACAAAGGTCTTCCGCTATCCAGTAACTGGATGAAGCTTTACTTTCTCTATAACTATTGGTAACTGGTGATTAAGTCCCTCCTAGCTTCAGCAACACTTCTGTGAGCGTCACAGCATTCTCTTCTACAATCCTGACCATTTACCTACTACAGAACTCGCCAAGGGAGCAGTAATGAGCTGTGACTATGTGTCACAGTACGAACACTTCACTCAGGATAATTTGAATGCAAACCCTAGCTTGGCTACACGACTTGGCTCTGTGAAGGCCTTTCTGTGCTTCACAGTCCTCATGTATAAAATGGAGACATCAGAACCTCTGAAAGGAGATAAGGAAGGGTGTCTGAGCAAGGCCTCAGAGCATGAGCTCTTACCATTGACTGTAATAGAGAGGCTGAAGCCCAGACAGGCCCAGCTCTGTACAACTGGGATGTCACATAAATGATACAGGATGACTCAAAGTATCAAGAATGGGAACGCCATTTTCTTAATTCCCGAGCACAGGAGGGGCTCTGCACCCTACCCCTCAGGTCCCAGGTGGGGCAGAGGTAGAGACGTGGGTCAGGACCCAGATCTGAAAACAGAGAGCTCCGGACAGCAGCCACAGAGGTGGGAGATGGTTTAGTTTTTAAGGTTACCTGGGTTGATCAATCCTTCAGAAGTTCCTTAACAGGTTAAATGAGGACTGTTTATAAACAGGAGTTTTCAATAATATTTTTATTGATGAAAGGTCCTAACATATTCTATTAATACTAACTGTTTAACAGTGGAATAAAAATAGCAAGTACCAAAAAAAATGTTACTCTGCAGAGTATCATATGACAGTAGAAAGCAGACTGGATGTGAGAGGGTCTGAAGCCTGGAACTTAGTGATCAAGGGGCAGACAGGACAATCTGATTTTTAAAATGAAATCATAAAATGGGGATTGGAACACATCACTCTATCAATGGAACAATAAAGTGGAAAAACAAATGAGTGGTTAACTATGTATGAGGCATAGTATTCAAAACACTCCTACTTTTAAAGAATAATGTAGAAATGAAATAAATACTAAGACCACATTAATTTGAATCCTAATTTTCTTCCTTAAATACATACCTGATTTTATAATAATGCCCCTATGGATCTACAAATGGGATTTTCTTCATATCTTTAATAAATTATTCAAAATTATCTTTCTAGAACTGGAAAGCAATGACCTAATGGCTTCAGTGTGTCAGAAAGCTGAACTTTTTATATTTGCATAAACACAATTAAGACTTCTGAATTCTTTATACTAGAAACTTCGGAAATATTTTCCATGATTAGTTTAATTAGATTACAGATGGATGTGTTTTTAATTTTTTTATTTATTTATTTTTATGTGTATGAATGTATTGTCTGCATGCAGGTCTGCGCACCCGTGTCGTGCGATGCCGCGGAAGTCAGAAGACGGTCTCGGATTCCCCTGGAACTGGAGTTCTCCTGGAACCGGAGTCACAGACGGTTCTCAGCCGCCATGTGGGTGCTGGGGATCGAACCCGGGTCCTCTGCAAGAGCGGTCGTCGCTCTTAACCGCTAGGCCATCCCTCCAGCCCCAGATGGATGTGTTTTATGTAGGTTGTTTTTCTATTTTAAAATGAGGTTCAATACATGTAATACTCTTCCAAAAATCTAACTTTAAAAATGCATTTTCGGAGCCGGGCATGGTGGCGCATGCCTTTAATCCTAGCATTTAGGAGGCAGAGGCAGTGAGATCTGGTGAATTCAAGGCCAGCCTGGTATACAGAGTGATTTCCAGGACAGCTGGGGCTACAGGAGACACTGTCTCGAAAGACAAAAAAAAAAAAAAAAAAGCATTTTCTTATTTTCTGTGATGATTTAAAGACTTACTTAGATGAGGTTTCCAAAATGAATTGTTTTCCATTTTTGTTCTTTTAACACCTCAAGAGCTAGCCCCTCAAGTGTATTTTTTCATAATAATTTTTCCTAAGAGCATATAATCACTTTAGGTTACGAGGAGGTGGTAATAAACCTATTCAAGGTTCCAGAAAGAAATTTCTGGTACTGGTAATCATAATCTTGCTAATGATGAAAACACTGTTGGACAGGGGTATGAATGAGGCCTTGGTGTAAGCTTACTTCACACTGCACCTCCACACACCCCTGCAGAGCTATTTCTAGGCAACCCCAGCAGCTGCCTGGGGCACGGTCACAAGCAGCAAGGCAGAATACAGAGCTTCTCTAAGAGGGGTCATTGAGACTGTATCAACACAGACAGCATAAAGGCAGGAGGGGGAAATTCTCATTTTCCACTGCCCACTGCCTAACCCTCCTTTATCCCATTAAATCATGCATTTTCAGAGCAAACTGAACTTGCAATCCAGGCATCACATGAATGTGAAGAAGCTGCTACAGGACCTCCCTCTCACTGTCTCATCGCACTCTCCTCTGACAAAGTTGGCTTCTGAAAAGCACTTAGGAAAATTTGATCTCTTTTGAACACCAATGTTCATCTTTTCTGGAGCCTGGAGGTGCTCACAAAGGAACCTGGGCTCTGGAAGGAGACATCTGTCTGACTTTACAACCTGGCTCCTCTCCTGTACACACAAGCACGAGACTTGGGCATTCGTCTGGGTACAGCATGGTGGCCTCGAAGTACTAAGTACAGGGCTACAGACAGCACGACATTCAGCATGGTGTATGGCACCGGGAGGGTTACTCAGTGTCTTCTATAGGACAACAGAGGAGGTAATTCCTGCAGCAAGAACTCTGGAGTGAGGTCACTCTGAACTTGCCCCTACCACTTCCTCAGCTAAATCACGGGACATGTTACCTAACCTCATTGAGTTTTGCCTTCCAAATAGTGGGAGAGTGAAGGAATAACACTTTCTGTCATGGTGAAGATTAAATATGACTATAAATACAAAATATTAAGCACAAAGTGCTCAGTAAATAGCTGATGTGCATAACAAATGTGCACATGCACATTTGCAACTGAGATTCACAGTTTTAAATGACCCTCTATAAGAAAGATGGATTGTAAGATAAAGAATTTGCAAACAGTGGGTGACAGGAGATGGGACACACGAGCACGGCAGTGCTGTATGCTTCCATTTTTGAAAAAAACTGTCAGACAACTGTGCAAAGCAGAGCATGGAAATGGTGCAGGGGGCTAAGCAAACACTCTCAATAATGATTAAACTGCCCAGCAGAGGACATACTGCCTAGAAAAGGTAAGTAGCCTAGTCTGGGATACCTTGGTTCAAATCTTGGCTGCACTATGACTAGAGGGTTAACACCCCTATGCCTTGGTTTCTTCACCTACAAAACTGATCTTGATCTCAGAGACCAAGAAAACTAAATGAGTTAATAGAGATTCAATTTAATGAATATTGGCCACCATGATCTTGGTTATTATGGATCATATAATGTTAAGGGGCTGGCAAGATGATTCAGTGGTTAAAAGCACTGGCTACTCTTACAGAGTACCTGGGTTCAATTCCTAGCACCTACACAGCAGCTAACAATAATCATAAGTTCAGGTCTAGGGGATCTGACACCCTCTTCTGACCTCCTTGGGCACTGCATGATGATGACATGGGTGTACATACATACATGCAGGCAATATACTCACACACATAAAATAAAAATAATAAAATATTTAAAAAATATATCTCTCATTAAAAGCAATGTAATGATTATGAGAGTAAAAAATCAAACAATGGCAGAAAATAAATATCATGGTCTAACTTAAGAATAAATACATAATAATACACATAATCTATATTTACATAAGATGCTTGTTCTCCTCCTCCTCCTCATCATCCTTTTTCTTCTTTTAATGCTGAACAGGTATATAGACCAGGGCTCCAAAAATGTGGGGTAATAAATCTGGGGGGGATATTCACTTTTTTTCATACTTAGGAAGTTCATAAAATGGGCCACATGGAGTTTGGTGGTCTCTTGTCCCTGAGGATATAGAAACCATTTGCCCATCAGTACTTTAAACAGACTGTACTAGACAGCTCTTCCCTCACTGCTGCAGTGTGATGTCCAGGACCAATGAGTAGGAAGCAGTGAGGAACTCAGACTCAGCAATCCTGCGCTCTGAACAACACCATGAGAACCACCTTGTCATCTCTGTTTTAAGAGTTTCTCCTTTAGTATTATCCATTCTCCTTTACATCAAAAAATAATTACAACTATAAAGACAATTCCTTGTGAATGCTTTTAAAGTCCCTGTCTCATTTGGGAATGCTAGCAAAAAACTAGCCAGAGATAAACAGAACCTTAAAGAACTGGAACTGAGTTGAACTAGGAACCAGAGCATCTTATCTTTGGGGTCACTTTGTTGTACAGGACTGAGTCTGAACTCTGAGAATCTACCTCCACCTAGCAGCTGAGCAGCACCTGAAGGGTCCACCAGGTGAGGGATGTGACACAACTGTCTATGGTCCACCCAGAGCATAACTACTCTTCTTGACTTCTGTACCCTGCATCTCAATTTTCTTCTACAATGCTAACTAGATGAAACATTGTACAAAGACTAAAATGGATTTTGGTTCTAAGAATAAAAGCAGAATCTTCTTTAAAAACAATCCTAGAAAGATTGGTGAGAGCTAGTTAAGAATTAAATAAAAGAAGAGTGAAAGAAAATGTAAAATTACAGTAAGCAGGGCAATTGGTTATGAGCTCAAAGAGTCCATTTTGTGGGCCTCGGGGCTCTGTAGGATTTCTCTGTACAGTGCCAAACTATGACAACGTTGTTACGGTTAGAAAGGAATTTCTCACAAGAGCTAACAAAGGCAGAAGGTCATAAATAAACCCAGCAGGGCTGCCTTGTCAGTTCTCATTATTAGCGCTGTAGGCACTTGCTTCTTTATGGGCTTCTTACGGGTTCATTTAAGTGTAAGGGCTCCTCCTCGACATTGCACATACTCGTAAATAAAATGATTCTTAACGTAGCTGAGAAAAATACTTGAAAAGTAAGAAAATAAGCAGGGAAGCCCTGCCAGCCACTGGTGGAGCCTGTGCTGGATGCTCAGGGCTGGTGTGCCCAGCTCTGGCCTGACTGATAGCCCTCAGCAGTAACCAGCAAGCTCCTTCACCACAGGAACAGGCTGCAGAGCTGTATCTGGACAGGAAACAAAGCTGGGCTCCTAGACTGATGCTGACACGTGCTATAAACTGAGCAGGGCACAGCTGTGTGACCATTACTGCAATTAGGAACTGACATTTACTGTTAACTTTATTTTGCCAAAGACTTTTAACTAGTGACAAAAAAGGAGGTAGAAAGAAACTCCCTGTAGGAAGGGAAGCTGACTTTTTGCAATTAAAAAGTAGTTTCATGGTGCTATCTAACTTTCTTAAAAAAAAAAAAAAAAAGAAAGAAAATGAAAACTTTAACGTAACTTAGCTTATGCTTAAGAACAAAAAAACGCTCTACAGAAGGAAAGAGAAATCATCATTAGTGCAATAATTCCTAAATAATCAAATTCTAACCTTTGCCACATTTCCTTCTTTTTCTCAAGTACAACAAAACACACTTTTGCACATACAGTGTGTATATAAATAACATGTCAAATAACCTACTTGCTGTCTTCTATCAAGATGATCTTTACACTGACAATTTTATAATTTGTGAATTTAAAAAATTGTAATTATAAATTAAACCACCCATCTTAAGAGAACAATTAAAAGTTTCATGTGAAAAATTCTTGTCTCACAGGCTAGGGTGCAGGAATGCATGTGGAGTGGTTACTTAGTCAGAAAGGCCTGGGTGCTTAGAGCTGGTTGTTAGAGAAAGGTATGTGTGTGCTCGGAATGACTCCTCACTGGCTGTAGCCTCTATTACCTGCCACTCAGGATTATTAGTGTCAAGCTGATATTGCATTCTTCACAGATAAAACTCCCCACGTTTGCTTTAGACCCTGGCAATTGGTCCATGTTCTTGGCATTCAAACAGGATTGCCTTGGATAACATATGAAGAGGAGTAGAAGAGGAAAAGGAGAGTTTAAGTGCTCAAGAGTAGAAAAAAAACCTAGCCACTACTTCATAGTGGGGGGAAAATGGGTTTTGTTGGAGACCATTTCCAACATTTACTGCAATTTAGCTGTAAGAACTCAGTGGTGTTGATGCTGCAATGGTATGCAAACATATTGCCAAATTTTATTTGATTAGTAGCTTTAAACCAGGGAGCCCTAGTTGACAATGTTGGGCTTTCAACAGTCCTCAGAAAACTGCTACCCAATATTTTATCAATAGTGATGAATATTAGAAACAAAGTTCTAATACCTGACATTTTCAGGACATGAATTGAGCAATTTAGCAAATGTTAAGATAAACCACAGTACTGAAGATAAAACAAAGGAGAAGATAAACATTAAAATGTAAAAAGGCTAAATTTCACTCCCTTGGAAGAGGTACACAATGGCTCAGCCTCAGGTTTTCAGAACTCAAACAAGCCACAGGAAACCTTTATCTTCTACATTGTGTGTGTTTGTGTGTGTGTGTGTGTGTTTTTAAATACTTTATTATTTTATTTTATTTTATTTTATTTTATTTTATTTTATTTTATTTTATGTGTAAGAGTATATTGCCTGCATGTGTGTAAGTGCACCCATATCATGAAATGCCAGTGGAGGTCAGAAGAAAGTACTGGATTCCCTTGGAATTAGAGTTATAGACAGTTGTTAACTGCCATGGGTTCTGGGAATCAAACCCAGATCCTCTGCAAGAGCAGCCAGCTGGTGTTCTTAGATGCTGAGCCATCTCTCTAGCCCCCTACACTGTGTTTTTAAAAGGAGAAACAGGTCTGGAGAGGGTGGGTTATTTATAAACTATGCACATGTTCTGTGACCTAGATTACACTGGGATATAGTTTGGTAGGCATGCTCATTACCCACACTAGCACACCAACAAATAGGGCAATACACAATTCTAGATAAAAGTATTCACTAATAATTATTTCACACTGTGTATACAGCACACAACTATCTCAAAATTTTGTTTCATTCAGTAAATAAGGATGGAACTTTGAGCCAAGCGTCGTGGCTCTCAGCACTTGGGAGGGTAATAAAAGAGAACTGTCACATTTTTTAGGCAAGCCAAGTTAGCCTAGGCTACCATGAGATTCTGTTTCAAAACAACTTCGTAAGTCATCAGCAGAAGCGCTACCATGCAAACTACCATTAGATTTGTCACATCAGAAGGCAGCTGATTGCAGCCCTTGTTGACTGCAGAGAGCTTTTATTTTCTGGTTTCTACTATTTGGTGTGTCTCTGTTTCCTCTAGTTCTCCAATTTCTTGGAATTGAAAATATATTCATTCCATCTCCTTGGAGGTGGGTTACAACAGCTGCTGTATACAGCCCCCCCCCCCAAATCAAGAGAACAAACATAAAGGATTCACCTGAGGACAACTAACTCATATTGTCAAAAGGAGAACATACTTCTGAGTATGCCTATCTGATCTGAGCAGGATGCCCACCCTAAAATACAACAAAGAATTCATAGTTCAAATGAGAGAGAAGGCAAACAGCAGTATGTTAGGTGAATTTATAGTGAATGTCTAATAATTCTGCTAGAATTGATCAATCATCAGATTATTTCCATTCCATCTGCCGATTCTCCTTAGGATTCACAAGAGTGAAGCCTAAGAGAATGGAATGGTGGAGACAGACTGCTCTGAGATCATAAGACCTGAAGTACACCATCTGTGATCTAGCACAGTTCTCAGCCTACAATGGATCCCTGATGCAATCTGACGTGATAAATAGTTTGTTTATTACAGAGCCCTGAGTTCTGAAGTGGCTATAATTGTTTTAGGTCTTAAACGTATGGGGTACAGTAATAGCTGAATTTAAATTCCCAAGAATAGTCAACTGTGAAATTTACTTTACCTATGGAAAAGCTGACCAGGTATACTCACAACTACAGAGTAGGGCACAAAAATATGAAGATAAGGGGGTGGGGGAGAGGGCAGAAAGAAAATGAGAAAAGGGAACAGAAGACATACCAGCACAGGCACTGAAGAGTGTATACTGTGAGGTCGAAATGCTTTCAGGATGAAAGATAATGACAAAATGGAGGGGGCAGGCAAAGCTTTGGGCAAATCCAACAAATAGTTAAGTACTATTTAAGAATTTAATCTGTTTTTATGGTCCTCTGAACAGACACAGCCCCTAGGGCCCCTTGAGCTCTACAGAAGAAAACTGTACCCCTTTTCTTGTGAACTGCAGAGTAAGGGTGACTGTGCCCTAGCAGAGTAGTGAGTGCCTCATATCAATTCTAAGCTCAATTTGTTCTCAAGAAACTGAACTCAGAACCCCAACATGGGATGGCCCCACTTAGTGGCCTGAACTGGTCCAGTATATGGCCAACATGGGAAGCTCGGTGCTTAGGAACAGGGGTTTGTGTGCATTTGGCTTTCTTCTTCTTTCTGCTCCTCCCCATAACCATTAAACCTTAACTTCATTTACTCAACTCTGAGACCGCCACTTCTTCCTTAATAAAAGTGCTAAGAGTGCTGTTAGGTCTTCATAGTGATACAAAGGAAGCACTTGGGATTTTACTTTTTAAAAAATTATTTTGGGGCTGGAGAGATGGTCTAGCGGTTGAGAGCACCGACTGCTCTTGCAGAGGACCTGGGTTCGATCCCCAGCACCCACATGGCGGCTAAGAACTGTCTGCAACTCCAATTCCAGGAGAACTCCAGTTCCAGGGGGAATCCGACACCCTCTTCTGACCTCCGCGGCATTGCACGACACGGGTGTACAGACCTGCATGCAGACAATACATTCATATATATACAGAAATAAATAAAATTAAAAAAATTCTATTTTAATTTTATGTGTATTAGTGTATTGCATGCATGCATGTATGTGCATCTGTGTCATGCAATGCCCAAGGAGGTCAGAAGAGAGTGTCAGATCCCCTGCACCTGAAGTTATGGGTGGTTGTTTGCTGCCATGTGGGTGCTGGGGATCAAACTCATGTCCTTTGCAATAGCATCCATTGCTTTTAACCAGTGAGGCACCTCTTGGAGCCCTTGGGGGCTTTGCTTTTAAGTAAGGATAATACAGCCAATGATAGCTCCTATTACAGTTTTTTTTTAATGCAAACCTTTTATAAATTTTTAGAGATTGCACAAGCCCTCCTGCCCAGCTTCCAAACCATTTTCAATGTCATATAAGCCTTCAGGAACAACTGAGTTTCACACTCAAGGACGCCAGCAGGAGGTGTGATGCTGGGCATTGACCTCAGTCTAACCCTCCCACTGCAAACTCAGGTCTGAGATACCACTTTCTAGCATCCTAATGGCATCTTTTTTTTCTTGTTTGCTTTTATTCCTACTTCTCAACCAATGGAAGGGACAAGAATAAAACTATATCTGCATTTTTCAGGAGGTTCACTATTTTTCTATAATAAAAATCATTTAATAAGTCAAGTACATTTTCTTCATCTTCCAGCACAAAATTCTTAGTTCTGCTCTGATGGGAGATGAAAATCTTTTCATTACAATTAGCTCCCAGATCTCTCACTGGACCAGATAATACTCTCTCTTTTTTTTTTTTTTGTCTTTTTGAGACAGGGTCTCCCTGTAGCTCTGGCTGTCCTGGAACTCACTCTGTAGACCAGGCTGGCCTCGAACTCTGCCTCCCAAGTGCTAGGATTAAAGGCGTGCGCCACCACGCCCTGCAGTATCTCTTTAGTATCCTAGCAAAGGGACTAAATACATTCCAGTGTTTGGAACAACACCCCCCCCCCCCGCTTTTGGGTATAAGCAACCTGTTAAGACCCTAATAGCTTCATGCAAAGAAGGCAGGACTTTGCCTAAGAAAGTCATTATAAACAAGACTTCTTCCATGGAGATTTTAGGGAATTTAACAGATGAGGCTTAAAACTAAAGTGCATTGTATTTTATATTTAATTATAAGGAGGCTGAGTCCTCTAAATGGGTGGGGTGGGCAAGGGAGATGGCTTAGCTGTTAAGGGCACTTGCTGCCAAACCTGACAACTTGAGTTCAACCCTGGAACCCATGTGGTGGAAAGAACTGATTCCCAAAGTTGTCCTTTGACTTTCACACACGCCTGCCTCCCCAATCACAGAGGTAAATTAAATGTTAAAAAGGAAGAATTAAAAGGCAACATTTAAAGGAATTATAATTTTCCTTCTTTCCTGTAATTTTAACTCTTGAGAAATTGGTTTTCAATGCAAAGACTTATTCTCTTGTAGGATGTTTAACATTATTAAATCATTATTAAAATTTCATTCAAAATAGATACTAGGAGGGCTGGAGACATGGCCTAGCGGTTAAGAGCGCCGACTGCTCTTGCAGAGGACCTGGGTTCGATCCTCAGCACCCACATGGCGGCTGAGAACCGTCTGCAACTCCAATTCCAGAAGAACTCCAGTTCCAGGGGAATCCGACACCCTCCTCTGACCTCCGCGGCATTGCACGACACAGGTGCACAGACAGTACATTCATACACATATAAATAAATAAATAAATAAATAAATAAATAAATAAATAAATAAATAAATAAATAATAGATACTAGGGGCTGTAGAGATGGCCTAGCGGTTAAGAGCACCGACTGCTCTTGCAGAGGAGTCGGGTTCAATCCCCAGCACCCACATGGTGGCTGAGAACCATCTTTAACTCCAGTTCCAGGGGAATCCGACACCCTCTTCTGACCACCGTGGCGTTGCACGACACGGGCGCACAAACCTGCATGCATACAGTACATTCATACACAGACGAAAATAAATAAATAAATAGATAGATAGATAGATAGATAGATAGATAGATAGATAAATAATAAAATAGATACTGATACAAACTCCCTAAGTTTTGTGGTTTTGTCCTAAAGCCTTTTTAACATGCTGAAGAGGAAAAATAAGGCTGTTTTCCCTCCTGAAGGTAATGTGGGTTGCTGGCTGTGACCACTGGCAATTGAAGCATCACTGACTTTTTCTCAGGACAGTGCTGCCCTTGGTGGGTGGGATTAGGGAGTTGGATGGAGAATGATTCTGGGGGAGGGGGAGCACCACAGGGCTTCTGGTGTTGTTTTTAAAACTAAGTACTAATCATATGAATGTGTTCATTTTGAGAAAACGTATCCTGCTATATACTATGGCTTGTACAGATTCCTATATTCATTTAATATTTATATAATATTTACTTTAAATTCACCTCTATAGGAGGATTGAAAGTTTGAGGTCAGCTTGGGCTACAAATCAAGTTCCAGGCCAGCCTGCTTAACAACAAAAAACCTGGCGGCTAGGCAGGAGCAGCAAAACAAACAGGTCACGTACCTCCCTCACGCTGTGGGCCCACGTCAGCTGGATAGGCAGCAATATAAAATACTAAGCTACTCTTCAGTATTCTCTTGAACATATGACCTCCTTTCAAAAAAGCAGAGTCCAACTCTAGCAGATGTTCTTATGGGTGAGTAATGAGTTGACCCCTGACCCCACTTCCATAACTGTTCCAATCCCCTAATGACTTCCTTGCAGGACTCATTTACCTGCTCCAGTTCAAACACCAACATGCCTATTAAGCCAAGGGTTGATGCAAATAATTCTTGATGAATTATTAATTAAAGGTTTAATTTAATTTAATTTAATTTAAGTTTAATTTAATTTAATTAAAGGTTTAAAAAACTGAAATATGCCAGGCGTGGCGGCGCACACCTTTAATCCTAGCACTTGGGAGGCAGAGGCAGAGGCAGGTGGATCTTTGTGAGTTCAAGGCCAGCCTGGTCTACAGAGTGAGTCCCAGGACAGCTGCGGCTACAAGACCCTGTCTTGAAAAGACCAAAAAAAAAAAAAAAACCAAAACCCTGAAATATAAGTAGTTAATACAAAGGTATTAACATGTGTATCTTGATTAAGGTCCAGAACTAATGCTATCCAGATCCAATGTAGTTCTAGCTTGGTGAGGTAACTTTATTTAAAATAAGTACTATATTTGGGTGCATCTTCTATTTGCCAATTAGATTTCCTTAAATTTTCATAATCTGAACTTAACTTCTACTCCTTATGACTAGGACCAGCACATTTTACAATATGCTAAAGAGATATGGAAAGGTAAATTTCCCCCAGTTATTTTAAAAAAATGCTTAGAAATCTCTTTGCTGAAAATATTTCTTTCTTTTCATATGTGTACTTAGAAATATTAACAAATAATATTAAACTACTTCAGCAGAGTGTAGAATCTGGTGCAAAAGCTCTTTGGATTCCAAGACTAAGCACTGTTTTAAGGATAGTACTTGCTTCTACTTTTTTGGTTGGTGGTTTTTGGTCCTTTTGAGGCAGGGTCTCCCTTTAATCCCAGGTGGCCTGGAGCTTGCTATGTAGACCAGGCTGGCCTTGAACTTGAACTCACAGAGATCCACCTGCCTCTGCCTCCCAGGTGGTGGGATTAAAGGCTTGCAGTACCACACCCAGCTGTACTTGGCTCTTAACAAAAGAACAAAAACCTCACATTTTCCTGAACTACTTATTTCTATGGGAGAAGAAGGGAAAGGAACAGTCAGAAAAAGAAGCAAGGGTGAGCAGTGAGAGCTGCAGAAGGTGGAGAGAGAGGAGCATGCTGGACAGGAACCTGGAGTTCCTCAGAGGCAGAGACAGCACAGGAGGATATGGTGGGGTCATTTCTCTAAAGTACATTCCACAAGTCTGCTAGTCAAGTTTGTGGGGACAACAGAGCTAAGGAAGCATTTGTAAGTCTTTTCTGCACATCCAGTAAGCATCCTGTAATTCTCACTTGACTAGCACTGGACTGAATTACAAGTACTCAGAAATGACGAGGGTTGGAAGTATGAAAATGGAAACACAAGTCTCCACTGTTCACTGTGAGCAACAACATATTCACAACCTAGAAGAAATGCTACAAGACTGTTTCTGTATCACTAAATAACAGTGAAGAGGCTGAATATTTCATTGTGGCCTTTAATATTACAGCTGGATACAGCTGAACAAACTCTCTAGAGAAATAAGCTTTGAATCATCACAATTTACAAACACAGGGCAATGTTAAACTAGAGAAATTGATTTCAATGCAAGGGAAAGACAATCTCTTCTAGGACATCATTCATTATTAAAAATAGATATATGACAAACAATTAGTACCAGGTGTATGTTAAAGTATGATAAGGTGCAAAGCCAAGTCCTAAACACTATAGTTCCCTATGACCAGACTGGATGCACTGATCTATCTCAAAGAAAAACTGCATCACTCCAAGGTACCTCTATCATATACATGATCAAAGAATTCAAGGAATTTAAAGAACATGCAAACAAACAAATTAAAGAACTAAAATAAGATAGGGATAAACTAAAAGAAGATAAATGATAAACATCAGACTGAATTCACAAAAGAGATAGAAATACTGAAGAAAATGCAGGCTGAAATGAAAAAAGTAGAACAATCAATAAGCCATCTGGAAAGGATGGGATAAGCCTCAGTAACAGAATGAATGAAGCAAAAAATAGAATATCAAGACTGGAAGATAAAATAGAAGAACTGGACTGCTCAGGAAAAGATTACCAAAAATTAAAAAACAAAAACAAAACCAAAAACAAACAAAAAAAAAACAACCAGGAATGGAATAATCAGGAAATGTGGGACACCATGTAAAGACCAAACCTGTGCATCATAGGTATAGAGGAAGGAGAATAATCTCAGGAAAATAGTATTGACCAGATCTTCAATAGGATTGTAGAAGAAAATTTCCCCAAATTAAGGAAAGACATACCCATACAAATAAAAGTAGCACATAGAACACCAAGTAGACAGAACCAGAAAAGAAATTCCTCAGGCCCTATAAGAGTAAAACACTAGATGTTCAAAACAAAGAGAGAATACTGAAAGCTACAAAAGAAAAGCAACATATAAAGGAAAACCCATCAGAAATACAGCTGAGTTTTCAATGCAAACGATGAAAACCAGAAGAGCTTGGACCAAAGTATTCCCAGTTCTAAATTACTATAGATGCCAACCCAGAATATTGTACCCAGCAAAAATGTCTATTATAGTTAAAGGAGAAAGGAAACTCTTTCATGACATAAATAGGCTGCAAGAATTCTTATCCTTTAGGATGACAAAAATTCCACCAGAAAACTCCTTGAAACAATTAACATTTTCAGTAAAGTGGCAGGTTACAAAATTAATCTACAAAATTCAGTAGCCGTTCTATATGTAAATAACAGGCAACTGGAGAAGGTATACATGGAAACCCTCCCATTCACCATTGCCTGAAACAAAATAAAATATCTAGGAACAAACCTGACCAAAGACATTAAAGATCTTTACAATCTTAAATCTTTGAAGGAGATTGAGGAAGACACCAGAAAATGGAATCCCATGTCCATGGATTGGAAGATCCATGTTCATAGACTGGAAGAATTAATATACTAAAAATGACCATCCTGTCCAAAGTAATATATAGATTTAATGGAATCCCAATCAAAATCCCCATGACACTGTTCACAGAATTAGAAAAATAATCCTAAAATTCATATGGAAACACGGGGGCTGGAGAGATGGCCTAGCGGTTAAGAGCACTGACTGCTCTTGCAGAGAACCTGGGTTCGATCCCCAGCACCCACATGGTGGCTGAGAACCATCTTTAACTCCAGTTCCAGGGGAATTCCGACACCTGCTTCTGACCTCCGCAGCATTGCACAACATGGGTGCACAAACTTACACGCAGACAGTACATTCATACACATTAAAAAAAGTAAATTAAAAAAAAAGAGTTAATCTTACCCCCCCCCCAAAGACTGGCGATGGTCAAGAAAACAAATGATACCAAATGCTGGAGAATTTGTGGGGAAAGGGAACACTCATTCACTGCTGGTGGGATTACATATTCATGCAACCCCTATGGAAAGCAGTGTGGAGAACTCTTAAAAGACTAAAAATGAACCTACAATTTGATCCAGTCATAGCACTCCTGAATCCAAAGGATTCATGCTATTGCAGATATATGTGCACACCCATGTTTATTGCTGCTCTTTTCACAATAGTGAAAAGTGTCCCTGAACTGTTTAGGGGATAATGAAAATGTGGCACATTTACACAATGGAGTTCTATGCAGGGGTAAAGAAGGACATGAAATTTGCAGGTAAATGGATGGAACAAAAAGCAGTTAATGCTAAGTGAAGTAAGACAGACTCAGAAAAACAAATGATGTATATTGTCCCTCATTTGTGGAGCCTATCACCACATCCATATATGTAAGTACAGACCATGATGTAACTGCAGGGACCAGGTAAGTGAAAAGGAACCACGAAGGTAAAGGGAAAGAGGGAACCTGAAACAGAAGGCTAGTAGGTGACAGGTATTACTAAGGGAGAAATGGATAGAATCAGGGTATATAAATGGAGAATAGAGGGTTATAGAAGGAAGAGGGTAGAGTAAAGGCGGAAAAAAGAACCCAAGGAAAGTGGGGCCATAGGATACTGGCGGTATTAAGTGAGAAATGGGGATACTTTAAATAGAGAAGCTTGGAGGGAATGGTAGACAGGTAAAGGGAGAGAGGAGAGATAAATAATGCCTTGCCAGGGTAAAAAACAAAAACAAAACAAAAACTCGAGAGAATCCTATTAGTCTAACAATCTATTAACAAAATACACACACACTACCTCTACATGAGTCCATATGGAAAGATGAAGATTGCATATTAAGATATAGTATCAGAAAGGAGAAATCTTCCTTTGAGTTGTTGGCCAAGGTAGTCCAAGAGACTCCCCAAAGACTATTGTCACAGCCCTTGATCGCCTCCCAGAACCTGAAGACAAGACCCTATTGCTAAAGACAGGACATATTTCAGAGACTGGATCTTGAGCAATGGAGCTGGATCTGACCTGGAAGCCACCATTCCTGACGGCTAGCTCATAGCTGTGGAGAGCACTGTGCAAGTCATTAAGGAAAATCATCAATGGGTGGTCCAGTACCAGCCTCAAGACCAAATACCCACGTTAATGACTAGCACAGCATGTCACATCGGTGTAATAGTGGCACTTGTTCTTGGGGAAAATCAATGGCTAACCAATTAGACCTAAAGCCCACTCAGTGGAAGGAAACTCATGTGTGGTACTGTTAACATAGCCAGATGCACACATCTGGGGAGGTCACAGATCTTAGACAATTCCACAAGGTAGATACATCCCTAGGCTAAGGCAACATTTTACTAACTCCAAAAGAAGCATCCTTACATTTAGAGACAATTATTCCAGACATCACTCAGAAAAACTTCTTTTGCTCCAGATGAGAGTAGTACAGAGTCCCACAACTGGACACACACAGACATGGTCTGTAAATGGCTCATGCCTAGGTGACACATCTACAATGCAACCTCTACACACAATACCCAAGCATCATAGAACAAGGACCCAAGAAGGCATTAACTCCCTCTTAACTCTCATTAAGGAAGATCCTCCATGCAACAGGAGACCAGGAACCCAAAAGGGCCTGAATGGCCAAACCATGGTGATCAGGAGTCTAAGATTGTGGTTCCGTGGACAGGCTGCCTATAACCATGGCTCAGGGAATATTGCAGAAGAGGGGATGGGAAGATTGTAAGAGCCAGGGAGGTGATGCAAGACCAAATGGAAAAGAATCCTACAAGCTCCTGGGAGCTGGTTCATATGAACCTACAGCATTGGTATCAGCATGCACAAGACCCATGCAAGCTCAGCTGGACAAAACCCAGCACAGAACTGTAGAAATGGGTAGCAGAGCCCAACCTTGGCTGAGGAAATATTGGCAGGAGATGGTGGTCAGGTGAGGAAGACCTGGCCTTCTTTAGCAAAGAGACTCTGGGTAGGCTGGCACTGAGGGGTGAGCAGGGAGAATAATTTGGCACAATGGACTCTAGCAGGAGGGAAAAGTGTGAACACTGGGGGGAGGGGTGCCAAGGGAGAAGCAGGTATAATGGCAATTAAGACAGACTGAAAAAATATGTATGAAACATATAAAAATTCAATAAAAAATATTTTTAACAGTGATTGGCAGTTGCTTTATATAAAATATAAATATCACAGAAGGTAAAGAGAGTACTGACCACACCACTCCCATCAGTTTCTAATAGTACTCCTGCCTTTTCCTCTAAACATATGACAGTTTTAAAGCCAGATGCAGACCTACAGCAGTAACAGGAAGAGGCATGGTGGCAAGAGACAGTTACAGCCTCCAGTGGAGCAATGTACAGGGAGACTCAGACTCAGAACATTATCTTCTTTGCCCAACACTGTATTATTTCTCAAAGTGGCAGCTCACACAGGCTATCTTTAGCAACTTTCAGATTTACTGCTTTGCTGCAAGCTCTGTTTATTAGCTGCTGGAAAAAAATTTAAGATATTTTATCTCTCATAAAGATACTTCCTACCTAGGCTGCACTACAAGGTTGGAAGACTATATAGTAGAGATATTTCAATTACATTGTCCTTAGTTGGGTTATAAAAAAGCAAGTATTGTTATGTTGTGATGAAGTATCAAAAGGTTGAACCCAGATCCTTTCCTGTATATTATTTAAGGATCACACTGTGTATACAGATTAGTACCAGGTAAAGTACCCATTAAGAACTGGCACTAAATATACACAGAGTAAGAGTACTATCATAGATGCATTTCCAGAGAAATAATTGGGGCGGGTCTTTTTGAGACAGGGTCTCCTGGTGGCCCCAACTGTCCTGGAACTCATTATGTAGAGCAGGCTGACCTCAAACTCTCAGAGATAGTCTACCTCTGGCTCCCAAGTGCTGGGATTAAAGGCATGAGCCACCACACCTGGCTGGACAAAGTTTTAGCATGAGTATGTGCTATTTGGGCTTACACTAAAATTTTACTCATTGTTTGTTTGAAATTCAATTTGTGCCCCCTGACCTCCAAAAGCTGGCAACATTATGATGGCAAAACTCCTAAGAACTAAGAGTTAAAACGCCTATGCCAGGGCCTGGAGAGATGGCCTAGTCGTAAAGAGCACCAACTGCTCTTGCAGAGGACCTGGGTTCGATCCCCAACACCCACATGGAGGCTGAGAACCGTTTTTAACTCCAGTTCCAGGGGAATCCGACACCCTCTTCTGACCTCCGCGGCTTTGCATGACACAGGTGCACAAACCTACATGCAGTACATTCATACACATACAACAATAAATAAATAAAATTAAAAAAAAAATCCCTATGCCTAGTGTCAGACTCCCACCTACTGTCTGATGGGAAGATTATGTTTACCACGTTTCTTCTGATTTCCTTACTGCAAGATGGGAATATCACTGCCACAGCCACCCTGTAGCTCTGACTTAAGACCCAAGTAATAATAACAGACCAGCAACATCAACAACACAAGCAAGGTATGCTGAGGTCCTAGGTACCATTAGGTGCTTCACTAAGCAATGCATTCCATCTTTGTAATGGTTTGAGATATTTTATGTTATTACTGCCATGGTGCAACTCTACTACTCTATACCACAATTCTACAGCTGACAAATATGCAGTCTTATCTGGCCAGGTGCTAGACAGCATGCTTTTCATTTATTATAGCCTAAATAAAAATATAAATACGTGCAGAAAGATAGCCAACTAGAAGTTCTAATTTCCATTTAAGGACTAAGAGGATTTAAGTCATGTCCCGGTTGGGGGATAGTCTAAGTTGAGTCACAGGAGGTTAGCCAGAGCAGGCAGAGCCTATGTATGTGGGGCAGAGTAGGACAGAGTACTCCATTCAAACATGTTCTAAGAGGGGTGAAAATGAAGGGACCAACAGCACCATGGGAAAGAAGATATAAAAGACCATTGTGAGTTAACGAGCCATAGACTGAGGAAATTAATCTTGGTGTGGACAAGGAATTTGCTGAGATGGACAGCAGGACAGAGCTCAGAAAAGCTGAAGACGAAAAACATCAGGGGTGTTAAAGACTGAATAAAAACTGTATAAATGACCCTAAGCATATGCTCACAGCCCCTCAAGAGTGAATCTGTGTTAAGACTATACAGTGAACCTTGCAGGTATGAGAAGCAGAGAGAAGCAGGAGATGCGTGATTTTGATTGTATCTTTATGGATCTTAAAATTCTTCTCCTTCATTGTTTTTTAAAATTTTTATTTTTTTTTATTTTTTATGTGTATGAATGTACTGTCTGCATGTAGGTTTGTGCACCCATGTAGTGCAATGCTGCAGGGGTCAGAAGAGGGTGTCAGATTCCCCTGGAACTGGAGTTAAAGACAGTTCTCAGCTGCCATGTGGGTGCTGGGGATTGAACCCGGGTCCTGGGCAAGAGCAGTCGGTGCTCTTAACCACCAGGCCATCTCTCCAGCCCCTGTTTTGTTTTTTTTTTAAAAGACATGGTCTCACTATGTAGGTAGACCAGGCTGGCCTCAAACTCACAAGAGATCTGCCTGCCTCTGCCTCTGGCCTTCTGCCCCTGCCTCCAAGAGTTCTAGAATTAAAGTCGTACACCACCATACCCTTCTGGATTTAAATTTCCTTTTCAAAAAAAATATTTTAAGACTTTCTTTTTTTATTTTATTTATTCTTTATGTGTATTAATGTACTGTCTGCATGCAGGTTCATGCCCCACCTCTGCTTCCGGTCCATAGCAGCCCCACATGGAACTAGCTCTGTGGTACTTGGCAGTGTCCCGGTGGCCCCTGACCTAGGTTTGAGTCCACCTCTTGGCTGGCACTGTGGACATTCTTTCCCTCTTCCATTCACTCATTTCTTTTGTTTTCATTTAAACTTTTTTTATGTGTATGAATGTACTGTCTGCATGTAGGTCTGTGCACCCATGTCATGCAATGCCACAGAGGTCACAAGAGGGTGTAGGATTCCAGTTCCTGACTGGAGTTAAAGATGGTTCTCAGTCGCCACGTGGGTGCTGGGGATCGAACCCGGGTCCTCTGCAAGAGCAGTCGGCGCTCTTAACTGCTAGGCCATCTCTCCAGTCCCTAAAATTCTTTAAAAACAAACTTAAGGGGCTGAAGAGATAGCCTAGCGGTTAAGAGCACCGACTGCTCTTGCAGAGGACCTGGGTTCGATCCCCAGCACCCATGTGGTGGCTGAGAACTATCTTTAACTCCAGTTCCTGGGGAATCTGATACCTTCTTCTGACCTCTGTGGCATTGCATGACACGGGTGCACAGACCTACATGCAGACAGTACATTCATACACATACAAAAATAAAATTAAAATAAAAAAATAATAAAAAAAACCTTAAATTTATATTTGTAACTTAGGCTAAAGCTTTTTGGTAGTGAATTAGTCATTATTGGAAAGTAATGTTTGGGCAAAGCTGATGAGTGACTGAGCACTCCAAAGTCATTTTCTTCTCCCACTGCATGCAGAGCTTGAGAATTTTATATTTATTAACCTAAGGACATAATGTTTGTGTCCAGATAATACAGTATTTGGTAATCATTTTTCTTGCAGATAATTCCTCATTCTTGAAACACACACACACACACACACACACACACACACACACACATACACACATAGCTCTGTTGTGGTATTGCACTGTTCTAAATGCCAAGCTCAAAGGCACTTAAGTGACTGACTACAAGAACTGTTTTAATGGCTGATGGACTGTCTTCTCAGGTGTGGACTTGGCAATTGTGTTGGTATCTAGACAGGGAGCTGGCGGCAAAGTTCTGCTTCACTAATTACATTCTTTTCCAAAAGTTCACCCTGCCTGGGTGTCCAGGTAATTGCAATTAAGCCAGGAATCTGGTAATTAGAAATTCAAGTGCCCTGCCAGGAATAATATACTTCCTCTTGATGTGCTGCCCACAAGAACTAATTCACTTGGAAAGGACAGAAACTGATGTGAAGTGGCAGTGTATTAAGTGGCACACCGAAATCAACTTTTCCCCTCCTAAAACAAAAAGTTTATCTCACTTAAACTAGAACATTCTGTGAGCCCTTAACCATGAAGACAGAAACAGAATCAATACTATTCAACAAAGGTAGCTGTCTCTCCCTTACTTAAACACACCATCAACACCACCCACCATCTTTCTCAGATTGTGAGCTTAAAGGCTCCCTCATAAGCTAGGCAGTGGGACCCGAAGGTTAAGGAAATTAAGGGCCACTTAGGCCTTGCAAATTATTGTAAGCCCAGAGTTTCCAAAGGGCCTGGCTCATTGAATAAAATTAATAAATGGTGCATGAACTACTCTCAGAAAACTTATGTAATATACAAACCAAAATGAAATTTTCTTTAACCTCTCCTATTAAGAATCCAACACCATCTTGGGGCTGGAGAGATGGCCTAGCGGTTAAGAGCACCGAATGCTCTTGCAGAGGACCCGGGTTCGATCCCCAGCACCCACATGGCGGCTGAGAACTGTCTTTGGCTCCAGTTCCAGGGGAGTCCGACACCCTCTTCTGACCTCCGCAGCATTGCACGACACGGGTGCACAGACTTACATGCAGACAGTACATTCATACACATAATAAAAAATAAAATAAATTAAAAAAAAAAGAATCCAACACCATCTTTAATAGCCGTCATATTCTACTGCATACCCCTGAGTGGTTACAAATTTACTGTGTAATAAAACTTTAGGGCAGGAAAGCAAAGCAAAATGTGTGGCTTCTACATCATCCCTGTAAAAAAAAAATGATATTAGCTTAGTTGATTCTTCACTGAACCAAAAAGACTAGTTTTCTAGCTAATGGAGTCATTTCATCAACTTCTATTTTCTATATCACATAGATAACAAGGTACCATAAATATGGTAAAACTTTCATTTCTACAATTGTCAGTTTTCCAAACACTTTCCTATTTTCTCATTTGTTCCTAAAAAGCCCAATGGCATTCAACCATCGATATATCATCTCTAAAGTCTTTTTGTATGCCGACAGATACTACACATTACTGACAAATGAACATACTGTTTTATTTCTTTGAAATAAAACATTTCCCAACAGAAGAACCTTTGGCTATTACTCATCTCACTAAAACGTCTAGGCACCATGCATATGCTTGAAGTTCTTCCTTACAAAAGCTACATTTCTCTCTTGCTCCTGGCTGTAAGTCTATTGGCCTCAAAAAAACTGAGTCAGAGCCCCTTCAATGCCTCCCTGCCTAAGACCACACTCCACATCCTCCTTGGTACCTTTGAAATCATGGTGGCTACATTACACTTGTCTTGTGCTACCTGTGCTACCTGGTTTCCTGGTTCCAACTACACTGCAATCAATGGAAGCCAGAACTACATCCTGACCCTGGAGACCACCTAGCACAGGGCCATGATCCGAGCAACAGACTCTCTCTCCTCTGATCAGTGGGTTTGTTCTTCTGAGCACCACCTTCAGAATCACAAGAAATAGAAAGCCAAGCATAATTAGTTCAAGCGGACCACAGTACTTCAGAGAAAAGCTTTAATGTCTTTCTGGTGGGCATCTGAACATGTCTCAACCTCTGTGCTGGGCTAGCGACGACAAATAGGGGGTGGTGTAAGAAAAGATAAGGCTGGCTAGAGAAGGAGTTGGTCAACAGATGAGCTAGGAGTCTGCTGGCCACACCACGCTCCTGCAGCTCTTAAACACCATATAGATTCCAGAGGTCCATAAAACTCAAAAAGTTCTCCAAAAGAAACAATTCACACTGACATTAGAAATTCACCTATATAAGTCATAAATCACTCCTTGCCCGGCACAGAGTAGCTACTGGTGTTAGGAACCCTATCTCAAATCAATCTATCCAAGCTTTTCTTATAATTTTAGAATCAAGTGCAACAATCATTACATTACAAATTTTTGACACTTTCTAAATCCAACTATAAAATGTGTATTAGACCTGCCTCATTCATATCTTTGGTTCTATGGAATTTTTCCATGAAAAGAACTAAAATCAAGTACATAGAAATCCTATTAAATATGTATAATTTTTTCTAAGGTAATTCTAGCAGGAATCAGATGTTAGCAGAGATAAACTCAGATATCTAAGTATATACTTTTTTAAAGGTAGTAACACTGAATTTTAAGGACATAAAACATAGATTAGGGTTTTTGATGTATTATATTTGGAATTTATTCATAGACTTTGTAGAATATATTAATAATTACATGGAATTTTGGAGGGGCTTTTTTGAGGCAAGGTCTCCCTTTAGTTCCAGCTGGCCTGGAACTTGCTCTGTAGACCAGGTTGGCCTTGAACTCACAGAGATCCACCTGCCTCTGCCTCTCAAAACTCAAAATTTTTTAAGTGAACGTCATTAAGTTTCTCTTTTATGTTCTAAAAATGAGTTGTTAACATTGAAACTCAAAATGATGTTTCTTAAAAATACACTGGTAATTTATGTTGCCTTCAGCATGACAAGTCTCTAAAATTAAGCAGACTTCACATTCTCCTTTTGGCAGGACTACAGAGATTCTAAGGAGCTTAACCAAACACACTGACTAGAAGAGACAAGGTCAGCAGAACCTCTGGGAAGTTCTGAAAGGAGAAATGCTGCGCATACCCCACCAGAGCACCTCACAGAAAGTCTGTGCAAGAGCTTCTCTTGCTCTGGAGTAGAGCCTGAGCCCTGCGGACAGCAAATGCAACTGCTGCAGTGACTGATACCTTGCTATCTATGCTCAACCCCAGGAATTCCATGTCTCCAAGTGTGGTCTATGATGTTCCATTTACAGGTTTCCTAAAACCAATTTAAAAAAAAAAGAAGAAAAACAAAACGCCATTGTTTCCCTAAAGTCTGACCACAAATAAAAGTGGATCTGTAGCTGTGGCAGCAGCAGTAGATGAATGTTCCTGACATACACATCCTGCAATCTCCCTCAGGTGGGAGACAAATTCCTGGGATCATTCTACTTTGCAGAGCAAAAGGGATGCCTGCCCATGTAATTAATAATTAAGGTCCCTAACTAGTTTAGTCCTGGGTGGGCCTGGCCCAGTAAGGTGAACCCTCACAAATTGTGGGCCAGATATGACACAAATCTCTTCTTCTGGACCCTGGAGAGGGCATGCAGCAAGGAGCTGCAGTTCTCCTCCAAGATCTGAGAGTGGTCACTGTTTGAACTCCATTAAGAAAGGAGGATCTTCAGAATCCAGCCAACCAGTGATGAGACCACACAACCCCAAGGATCCCTTAAGAGCAACTCTGGGAGAACCTGAGCAGGAGGTGAAGGCATTGCCTGTATCTGATCCCCACCACCTAGACCACTAGTAGCTGGTTAGGAGGCTGTGGTCCTTTCCCTTTCAACCACTATATTCTACACTAACTCACTGGGCAAGAACCACTCCCACAGGCACAGACACAGTAGCCCCAGCTGAGAAGTAAGCTCTCCCTATCAGCACATCTCCTAAGAATCACTGCTAGCTTTGTGACCAGACCAAAATAGGCTGATTCCTCATGTTGTGTGCAGCCAGCTCTAAATTCTAATATCAGATTTGCATCTTTGCTACAGAATTATATATAATCCTTCTGTTAGCTAAGAACCATTACAAAAATAAAACAAAACCCCAAACCAAACCAAACCAAACCAAAACAAGTGAGCAGTAAGACACTCTAAGGAAACACTTTATGCTGTCTGTTAAAATCTGTTGCAAGTCACAGTACTTTTCAAGGGGCAGAACTTACTTTAAGACAAAGGATGGTGACATCACACAGTTCCTGCCATCCAGTTGTATAAAGAACCATTTCATGCTATCATAAATCAAATTTATAATGAGACCTACTACGTCAAGCAAACAACAAAAAGCCACAGGCTCCAGTTCTTTTAAAACGTATAAAACACAGCAAATCCTTACAAGCTAAAGACCCAAAGAAGTAATCATATCCACATTTAAGAAATTCAGGGGCTGGAGAGATGGCCTAGCGGTTAAGAGCGCTGACCGCTCTTACAGAGGACCCGGGTTCGATCCCCAGCACCCACATGTTGGCTTAGAACCGTCTGAAACTCCAGTTCCAGGGGAACTCCAGTTCCACGGGGAATCCGACGACCTCTTCTGACCTCCGTGGCATTGCACGACACGGGTGCACAAACCTACATGCAGACAGTACATTCATACACATACAGAAAAAAAAAAAACAAAAAAAGCTGTAAGAGCGGTCGGCGCTCTTAACCGCTAGGGCCACTCTCCAGCCCCCAATTTTTTTTTTTTTTTTTTTTTTCTGTATGTGTATGAATGTACTGTCTGCAGTAGGTTTTTGTGCACCCGTGTCTCGTGCAATGCCGCGAGGTCAGAAGAGGTCGTCGGATTCCCCGTGGAACTGGAGTTCCCCTGGAACTGGAGTTTCAAACGGTTCTAAGCCAACATGTGGTGGCTGGGGATCGAACCCGGGTCCTCTGTAAGAGCGGTCGGCGCTCTTAACCGCTAGGGCCATCTCTCCAGCCCCAATTTTTTTTTTTTTTTTTTTTTTTTCTGTATGTGTATGAATGTCTGCTGCATGTAGGTTTGTGCACCCTGTCGTGCAATGCCACGAGGTCAGAAAAGGTCGTCGGATTCCCCGTGGACTGGAGTTCCCCTGGAACTGGAGTTTCAGACGGTTCTAAGCCAACATGTGGGTGCTGGGGATCGAACCCGGGTCCTCTGTAAGAGCGTCAGCGCTCTTAACGCTAGGCCATCTCTCCAGCCCTGAATTCTTAAATGTGGATATGATTACTTCTTTGGGTCTTTAGCTTGTAAGGATGGCTGTGTTTTATACGTTTTAAAAGAACTGGAGCCTGTGGCTTTTTGTTGTTTGCTTGACGTAGTAGGTCTCATATAAATTGATTATGATAGCATGAAATGGTTCTTTATACAACTGGATGGCAGGAACTGTGTGATGTCACCATCCTTTGTCTTAAAGTAAGTTCTGCCCCTTGAAAAGTACTGTGACTTGCAACAGATTTTAACAGACAGCATAAAGTGTTTCCTTAGAGTGTCTTACTGCCACTGTTTTTTTGGTTTGGTTTGGTTTGGTTTGGGGTGTGTTTTATTTTGTAATGGTCTTAGCTAACAGAAGGATTATATATAATTCTGTAGCAAAGATGAAAATCTGATATTAGAATTTAGAGCTGGCTGCACACAACATGAGGAATCAGCCTATTTTGGTCTGGTCACAAAGCTAGCAGTGATTCTTAGGAGATGTGCTGATAGGGAGAGCTTACTTCTCAGCTGGGGCTACTGTGTCTGTGCCTGTGGGAGTGGTTCTTGCCCAGTGAGTTAGTGTAGAATATAGTGGTTGAAAGGGAAAGGACCACAGCCTCCTAACCAGCTACTAGTGGTCTAGGTGGTGGGGATCAGATACAGGCAATGCCTTCACCTCCTGCTCAGGTTCTCCCAGAGTTGCTCTTAAGGAGCCTTGGGGTTGTGTGGTCTCATCACTGGTTGGCTGGATTCTGAAGATCCTCCTCTTTAATGGAGTTCAAACAGTGACCACTCTCAGATCTTGGGGGAGAACTGCAGCTCCTGCTGCATGCCCTCTCCAGGGTCCAGAAGAAGAGATTTGTGTCATATCTGGCCCACAATTTGTGAGGGTTCACCTTACTGGGCCAGGCCCACCCAGGACTAAACTAGTTAGGGACCTTAATTATTAATTACATGGGCAGGCATCCCTTTTGTCTGCAAAGTAGAATGATCCCAGGAATTTGTCTCCCACCTGAGGGAGATTGCAGGATGTGTATGTCAGGAACATTCATCTACTGCTGCTGCCACAGCTACAGATCCACTTTTATTTGTGGTCAGACTTTAGGGAAACAATGGCGTTTTGTTTTTCTTCTTTTTTTTAAATTGGTTTAAGGAAACCTGTAAATGGAACATCATAGACCACACTTGGAGACATGGAATTCCTGGGGTTGAGCATAGATAGCAAGGTATCAGTCACTGCAGCAGTTGCATTTGCTGTCCGCAGGGCTCAGGCTCTACTCCAGAGCAAGAGAAGCTCTTGCACAGACTTTCTGTGAGGTGCTCTGGTGGGGTATGCGCAGCATTTCTCCTTTCAGAACTTCCCAGAGGTTCTGCTGACCTGGTCTCTTCTAGTCAGTGGGTTTGGTTAAGCTCCTTAGAATCTCTGTAGTCCTGCCAAAAGGAGAATGTGAAGTCTGCTTAATTTTAGAGACTTGTCATGCTGAAGGCAACATAAATTACCAGTGTATTTTTAAGAAACATCATTTTGAGTTTCAATGTTAACAACTCATTTTTAGAACATAAAAGAGAAACTAATGACGTTCACTTAAAAATTTTTTGAGTTTTGAGAGGCAGAGGCAGTGGATCTCTGTGAGGTTCAAGGCCCGCCTGGCTACAGAGCAAGTTCCAGGCCAGCTGGAACTAAAGGGAGCTTGCCTCAAAGCCCCTCCAAAATTCCATGTAATTATTAATATTCTACAAAGTCTATAATAAATTCCAAATATAATACATCAAAAACCCTAATCTATGTTTTATGTCCTTAAAATTCAGTGTTACTACCTTTAAAAAAGTATATACTTAGATATCTGAGTTTATCTCTGCTAACATCTGATTCCTGCTAGAATTACCTTAGAAAAAATTATACATATTTAATAGGATTTCTATGTACTTGATTTTAGTTCTTTTCATGGAAAAATTCCATAGAACCAAAGATATGAATGAGGCAGGTCTAATACACATTTTATAGTTGGATTTAGAAAGTGTCAAAAATTTGTAATGTAATGATTGTTGCACTTGATTCTAAAATTATAAGAAAAGCTTGGATAGATTGATTTGAGATAGGGTTCCTAACACCAGTAGCTACTCTGTGCCGGGCAAGGAGTGATTTATGACTTATATAGGTGAATTTCTAATGTCAGTGTGAATTGTTTCTTTTGGAGAACTTTTTGAGTTTTATGGACCTCTGGAATCTATATGGTGTTTAAGAGCTGCAGGAGCGTGGTGTGGCCAGCAGACTCCTAGCTCATCTGTTGACCAACTCCTTCTCTAGCCAGCCTTATCTTTTCTTACACCACCCCCTATTTGTCGTCGCTAGCCCAGCACAGAGGTTGAGACATGTTCAGATGCCCACCAGAAAGACATTAAAGCTTTTCTCTGAAGTACTGTGGTCCGCTTGAACTAATTATGCTTGGCTTTCTATTTCTTGTGATTCTGAAGGTGGTGCTCAGAAGAACAAACCCACTGATCAGAGGAGAGAGAGTCTGTTGCTCGGATCATGGCCCTGTGCTAGGTGGTCTCCAGGGTCAGGATGTAGTTCTGGCTTCCATTGATTGCAGTGTAGTGGAACCAGGAAACCAGGTAGCACAGGTAGCACAAGACAAGTTTAATTTAGCAACCATGATTCAAAGGTACCAAGGAGGAGGGGGAGTGTGGTCTTAGGCAGGGAGGCATTGAAGGGGCTCTGACTCAGTTTTTTTGAGGCCAATAGACTTACAGCCAGGAGCAAGAGAGAAATGTAGCTTTTGTAAGGAAGAACTTCAAGCATATGCATGGTGCCTAGACGTTTTAGTGAGATGAGTAATAGCCAAAGGTTCTTCTGTTGGGAAATGTTTTATTTCAAAGAAATAAAACAGTATGTTCATTTGTCAGTAATGTGTAGTATCTGTCGGCATACAAAAAGACTTTAGAGATGATATATCGATGGTTNCAGAGGACCCGGGTTCGATCCCTAGCACCCACATGGCGGATGAAAACCGTCTGAAACTCCAATTCCAGGAGAACTCCAGTTCCAGGGGAATCCGAGACCCTCTTCTGACCTCCGCGGCGTTGCACGACACGGGTGCACAAACCTGCATGCAGACAGTACATTCATACACATACAGAAATAAATAAAATTAAATTTTTTAAAAATCTATAAAAAAAAAAAAAGAAATTCAGTAAAGGGGCTGGAGAGGGCTCAGCGGTTAAGCGTGCCAGACTGCTCTTGGAGAGGACCCGGGTTCGATTCCCAGCACCCACATGGCAGCTAAGAACTCCAGTTCCAGGTGAATCCGATGCCCTCTTCTGACCTCTGTGGTATTGCATGACACAGCTGCACCAACCTACATGCAGACAGTACACTCATACAAATAAAAAATAATAAATTAAAAAAAAAAAAAGAAATTCAGTAAAGATTCAGGCATTGAGTGGCAGAATTCAATAGTTGCCTTGTAGGGAGGAAAAAAATAATAGGCTATATTTCTTTTAAGTATAGAAAGAAACAGGTTCCTGAGAAGAAAAACCAGTCAAGACGGAACACCCTAAAATGCCACTAATGGTTTGCATTCTAAAATGTGGCACTTACACCTAGTGCAATTAAAGCTCATGATTACTGTCTTAGCTTTGTTCATTTATTTACTTCTAAATTCTTTAGGGCTAACTGCATGCTGTTTTCCTTTCAGGAATAGTCTTTCGTCTTAACAAGATGCTATGTTACATAGCTATAAGAGTCTATTTTGGAATTCTAAGGACCAATTGAAAATATCCATAAAGAAACTTTATGTTGTTTCAGAACAAATGTGGAAAAAGAAAAGAAAAAAAAAAGTGGTGGTTTCCAATTACATTGGAGGAAAGAGATAAAGTCCAATAAACAAAGCCTTAGAATTCCTGTCAGTAGGGCAGCATCTGACTTCAGTCATACTATGTTCTAGATCATGCTCACGCCATAATTGGCCAAAGTTACTTGCTGGTCAATGCTGCTGTGAGAGTTGTCAGCAGGTGGGGCAGCTTGGCTGCCTGGAGAGAATTCCACCATATATAAGGGTAAATGTCTTCACTTCATAGAAATACAACCTCTTCTGCCCAACCAATACTCCCAGAGTCTCATTCACAGGATGTAGCAGCACATTAGGAGAGGGGAGACATTCTTCCATCATTGTGGTTAAAGGATGGCATACATGGAAGTGAGAATATAGAAGTCTGCAGCCATCCATGTCTGTAAGCTGCTGCTTGGACTGTACCTTTTAAATCATTTCCTAGTAACTATAAACTCAAACAAAGCCAACACCATCATACAAGTAATTGTACAAGTTTCAACTACAATATATTGAAATAATATTTGAGAAATGTAGGTAGACTATATATACAGGTCTGACAAAGGGAAACAAAGTGATAAGGGAAATACATTCTTTAATTATTTTCCAAGAAAATGCCAATATCTAGCTGCCACATGGACATACTATTGAGTGCCCCAACTTCTGTCACTCAAGGATTATCTGTACACTCTCTCACTAATTATATTATTACATTCTCCCAGTATTATAAATATTCATTTTTCTTGTCTTTCTCTGCCTGCACTTATTCAGACACACAGGCACTGGGAATGTAGGTGCTTATATTCCAAAGCTGTAAATCCAGAAATGCTGCACATTACTCTTCAGCATAAGCTAAAACAGTGGGAATTTAAGAGTTTGGAAATCATAAATATTGTTGTCTAAGGTAAAAGCAATCCTACAATTTTTTTAATGTAGAATGTTTTATATATTTGTATTCTGCTTATCACTTGCTGAACTCTAAACTACATTTTTCTCCATATTTGAATTGGTAGAACAAGCTGCCTAGAGGATCTAGTTGCCTTGTACTCTTTTCTGTCTGCTGCTTTAGTGTAAGGCACATTTTTCCTTTATTTCACTTTTCTACCAGCCATAAAAAAAACTCATTTCTAATTCATCCGTTCGTTCAGCTTAACCTCTCCTCTCAGCAATTAAAGCACTCTGAGCATCCCTCATCTATCACACAGCCAGCTAAATAATGCATTGCGTCCCCCGCTCATCTTTTATCATCCCAAATGACAGGTATTAGCATATCTCCCCAGTCAATTACAGTGCAGCAGAATAATCACAGCATAATTGGGCGAAAGCCACTCTAATCACCAGCCCTGCAAACGCACAGAATAAAAACTGAGTGGCAGTTCAGACAGGCCTTGCTCTTGTCCCTGACTCCAGCCAACAAGCCTGGCAGATCTCCATTTCCTTCCCCTTAGAGCTTATCCTTTAGGGAGGTCAACTTCTCTGTGCATCCTCTATATGTAAAAGAAGAGAATGCATGTGTGTGCAAATGCAAGCATTCACCAGGATGGGCATGCTGTATCTACTACCTGGCTGCACATGCTCTTAAATACACATTATCAACATTTCCACTGCCGATCAGAAAAAAAGTCCTATCAGGCGTGTAATGTCATCAAATGTTCTAGTTCATGGTTTATATTAAAATACAGCAAAATATTAATTTCTATATAGGTTAGTTACTACCCAAACTTTAGTCCTTCAAGTATCTACATTAAAGAAATACTTTGCTGGGCATGGTGGTACATGCCTTTAATCCTACCACTTGGGAGGCAGAGGCAGGGGGATCTTTGTGAGTTCAAGGCTAGCCTGGTCTACAGAGTGAGTTCCAGGACAGCTGGGGCTACAGGGAGACCCTGTCTCAAAAAAAAAAAAAAAAAAAAAAAACAAGACAAAACAAAAAAACCAACCTTCTGGATCTCAAAATTCAGGATTTCTCAGTTGCTTTCTAAATTATTATTTTTCATGGGATTAAAGGCATGTGCCACCAAACCCAGCTATGGTACACTTTCAAAGTTGAATAACTCTTGTTATTCTTGTTACAGTAGCATTAAGTTTTTAGAGCTCAAAATGATATTAAGCATAGTTCACTTAGTATGATGACTGATGAAATCCACACCTTTATTAAAGGGGTTTAAAATTAGTTGAGAAAAAATAGTAACTTTGAGAACCTTGGAAAAAAGATACAGATTTAAGATACAGGGAACAAACTCTAAGATTAGGAAAAATGCCATTATTCTTAGAATATGTCCTAAAATATTCCTGCTTTTTATCAGGGGCAATGTATAAAGTTGAGTCTCAGCCTATATCCAACTCCTACATTAAATTCATCTGTCATTTCTTTTTAAAATTTTATTTATTTATATTTATTATGTGTATGAGTGTTACACTTGCATGTGTGTAGGTGTATCTGTGTCATGCAGTGCCCACGGAGGACAGAGGAGGGCTTCAGATCCCCTGTATCACCATGTGGGGACTGGGAG
The DNA here is from genome assembly GCA_009823505.1 of Rhizomys pruinosus. Taxonomy (NCBI): domain Eukaryota; kingdom Metazoa; phylum Chordata; class Mammalia; order Rodentia; family Spalacidae; genus Rhizomys; species Rhizomys pruinosus. The sequence goes on along the minus strand of VZQC01004613.1, from coordinate 405,278 downwards.
TCAAACTGGGTCTTCTGCAAGAACAGGTGAGCCTTCTCTCTCCAGCCTCACCAATGAAAGCCCCACAATAAAAAAAATAAAAAAAAGCAGCAGGGCGAGTTGAATCCTAGCACTGGGGAGGTAAGAGGCAGGTGGATCTCTGTGAGTTCAAGGCCAGCCTGGTCTACAGAGTAAGTTTCAGGCCAGCTGGGGCTGTAGGCAGACCCTGTCTCAAAAAGACCAAA
>VZQC01004613.1:287351-404873 GCA_009823505.1 Rhizomys pruinosus | reverse complement strand
ACCCTGTTACAAAAAAACCAAAAAAAAAAAAAAAAACAAGCAAACAAACAAAAAACACAAAAGGCATTCTGAAATGAAAATGTAATTTTTGGAGTGGCAAAAGGAGGTTTAGGGGCATTTCTTATAAAAATGGGCATGCGGCCGGGCGTGGTAGTGATGCCTTTAATCCTAGCACTTGGGAGGCAGAGGCAGGTGGATCTCTGTGAGTTCAAGGCCCACCTGGTCTACAAAGTGAGCTCCAGGCCAGCTGGAACTAAAGGGAAACCCTGTCTCAAAAAAATAAATAAAATATATGAACACACTAAAGCAGTCATACAAGATGAAAAAACTGCTAAAATACCAGAGGAAAAGCAGAAAAGCAGAGTTAGAAAACCAAGAGTCCTCCAGACTTTGGTTTTGCTTCTTTCTAAGTTTGATGATGAAATGGTTATCTATACTGTCACTTCAAGAACTAGGAATGAGTTTTCATTGGTCTGCCTTTGAAATGTACCTGCAGGATACATTACTTCAGTTGTAAAATAATTTTATTTCTTATTTGGGACTAAATTTTACAAGTATTTATCAGAGGCATATCTGATTTATATGTATTAATTCAGTAAGTTCCTTCTACCTTACCTAAATTTGATTTTTCAAAACTGTTCTCTAATATATTCTTCAATTCATGTAAATGTTCTCCTTGGCTTCAAGCGTCTTCAAGCATATTGGCTCTTTCAACACCAGCCACTTTGACATTCTCAGCTGACTTAAAAAAATTGACATGGCTTGGGAAGAAGCCAAATTTAAGTCAGGGGGAAGGGAAGGCCTTTAGCATTGGAAGAAACGGAGCTGGTTTTCAATTAGGCAATGGAGAATACAAACTATCCCCCATCTTCCCCAGATCTTTCCTGTCTTCTGTGCAACAATACTTTAAGTAACCTGTGATCAATAATATGGTCATAGCAACTCCATGCTAGGGAATTTTACAGGTGAACATAGAAACAAACCTCCAGTTGCATCCCTAATGAGGAAGTGTTTGAAGGAGGTGATAGGAGACATACATTTTTATTCTCCCTAGAAAATTAAGTCTTCAAAAATTAATGCCTAAATAATGTCCCCAGAGAAAATGTCAGTCAGGCTCCAAATTATACAAGAAAAAGTGTGCCTATAGCACTGATCCCTGCTCCATAAACTGCTTTTGAGCATCTGATAAATTAAGTGTGAATCATACTGTATTATGGCTTCCTGTGCTTACTCTGTATATTAGCAACATTAGGAAAAGGCAAACATTTTTGCACTGTGGGACAGGTGCCACGCAATCAGCCCACCTATCTAGAATATCATCCTTCCTCTCTAGTGTGTGGCATTGATCTGATTTTTCATATATTGTCAAAGGGTATTCTGGAAATAGTGCACATCTTTGGTGAGGCTATGTCATCTACTGGGTAGTTTCATGCCAATTAAACCCTCACAGAACTTGTGATCACCTAATACTTCAAAGAATACACATAACAGATCCATTCCAGCTGGGATGCACAATTTTAAACATGTACTATTCACTAGATCTACATGATTTATAGAAGGGTTATTAAAGTGGTTGAACCATATCAAACTGCCAACATTCTATTATTTTTAAGCTGTAAAACTGACAATTCTGTAAGATTCAGTCTATTAGGTAGTTCCCACCTTGGGAGGACTAACAGCAAGCAAACACTTCTCTCTATTGTAAAAAGCACTCACCTGGGAAGCAGACACAGATTCTTGTTCTATTTTGTCACTAGATAAGCCCTAAAATAAGTGACTACCTCTCAGCCTTCCTCAATGTGGAAAAACAGATTAATATTTTCAGTTACTTTCCTCTCTGACAAAATGAAAAATAACTGAACAAAGCTCTAGAATCAGTTGAGGAAGTTCTAAGGAGAATCTAGAAAGGAGGACAAAGATGACATAAAATGAAACTTCTATACTTTGTCTCTTTTAAAACTGTTTGTTTGGCTTTAATTTTTTAAAATATATTTTATTATTATTATTTTTTATGTGTATGAGTGTACTGTCTGCATGTAGGTTTGTGCACCTGTGTCAAGCAATGCCGCAGAGGTCAGAAGAGGGTGTCAGATTCCCCTGGAACTGGAGTTAAAGATGGTTCTCAGCCGCCATGTGGGTGCTGGGGATCTAACCCGGGTCCTCTGCAAGAGCAGTCAGAGCTCTTAACTGCTAGGCCATCTCTCCAGCCCCTGTTTGGCTTTATTGAACAGGAAGATTTGTTTGTGGTCAAAAAGTATTTCTATCCCCCCCACAAGATATTAAGACTAGTAAACACAGATAAAATAATAACTCTGGTCAGAGTAGATCTGTCCTAATATGGGAGTCTTTTATAACTAAAGACCTGCAGTGACCTAGAAAGATGGTTCAGTTGGCAAAGTATGTGTGTTTGCATGAGGACCTGCATTTCCATCCCCAGTTCCTATGCAAACACCATGCAAGGGCACATTCCTATAATCCCAGCCTAGAGGTAAAGATAGGCAGATCCCTGGAACTTTCTGGTCAGCCAGCCTAGTTGAATTGCTAACCTTCAGGTTCGGAGAGAAATCCTAACTCCAAAAATAAACCAGTGAGTGACTGAGGAAGACTCCTGAAGTTGACATCTGGCCAACACAAATATGTGCACACACAAAGACTAAAAACTCGGAGTCTTTGGGCTGGAAATAATGTTAATAATAGCTAGAAATCAATGTGTCACATTACACTGGGGCTTAAAGTAGAATATAGATATGTCTAGGAGCATAATCTTTATTCTAGGTTAGCAGAACAAAAGCCTCTATTCATATTTAATATAAATCTAGAAATAGGCAAGACCCCAAGAGCTCTTGGGTAACGCCTCATCATGTCCTTTGATGCCTTCAAACAGCCAAACCTGAAGGCTCATGTCTGCCATCCCAGTACATGGAGGCAGAGGCAGAAGCAAAGGCAGAGGCAGAAGGAGGGCTGCAAGTTCAAGGTCAGCCTTACCTACAGGCCAGCTGGGACTATATAATGAGACCTGTCTCACCGGGTGTGGTGGCGCACGCCTTTAATCCTAGCACTTGGGAGGCAGAAGCAGGTGGATCTTTGTGAGTTCAAGGCCAGCCTGGTCTTCAGAGTGAGTTCCAGGACAGCTGGGGCTACAGGGAGACCCTGTCTCGAAAAGACCAAAAAAAAAAATGTAAGAGCTGGAGGATGGGGAGGAATGCTGTGAAATGCTGTCTTCTGGACATGGAGTGGCTCCTGTGTGCATAAACTCACAATGGCTGAGGTTTACCTATATGAGAGCTGCACAAGGTGAAGCCAGTCAAATTCCAGCATGATGGAGGAAGGGGTCCTAAGGCCCCATTACTAGATGAGACTATTGTCACTTGATTGGCCACTGGGTAAAAGAGTNAAAAAAAAAAAAAAAAAAAGAGACCTGTCTCAAAAATCAAGCTCAAATAAAAATAAAACAAAACAAAATTACCTCCTAACAGCCTGTCTCCTAATCTCTGAATTTCATATAATTTGGTCCTCAGAATCTTTTACCTCTTTTAAGTTTAATATTCATGTCTTCCTATAAAGACAGAGTTGAAAAGGAAACTAAAATAAGTTTCTAAAAGGACCACTAAACATAATAAACAAAACTGTACCAAAACATGCCAGGTGAATATAAATGACACGAATTCTTAAAAATCTTTCCTAAGTGACAGTAAAGCAAATTTGTCTTAAAATCTAGCAATGTAGGTGTTTGAACCACCAGCAGATGGCAGAAGCAGAGGATGGGAGATGGAGGAACAAAGAGCTTCACATGGACTCACATACTGTGAAAGCTGCCCAGTAGGCCCCCCACCCATCTGATGTCTGATTTTAGAGAAAACTGCAAATTCTTTTGCTTTATTCATACATATTTTTAAATTTTAATTTCAACTCAGTGACCAAAGCAATATGGAATAAACTTAGTTCTCTACTTCTCTAGGGATTTCATTCAGAGTTCAATATTTGGTTAAATAAATGTAAAAATGCAAAAGTCAATCCTTCATTTTGGGAGTCAAGTAAGTTTCTAAGAAATATAAATGCCACAGAAAATGTCTGCTGGTTTTACTTCAATGGCACTGCTATCTTAAATATTCTGTGATCTAAGTAACAGTCACATCCACTTAGAGAGTTACTCAAGTAAATTCACTAGAAAAAGAGTTTGGAAAAATCAATGTTAACATAGCTTTTTAAAAAATGCACATCTGTTTTTAAAGATAGTGTGTGCTGCTACAATCCTGTTCATAGAGGACCATTTTAGTAGGTAGAATCTTGCTATGCTCAACTGAACATTCTGAATTGAAACATGTAACACCTGGCATGCCAATGAATGAGTGACTCATTAAAGGTGTTCCACTGGAAGGATGCATTATCCCTCTCCCTACAACCACCATTTAAAACTATCCTTCACTCAAGATCTAACGGTAGTGTCAATCTCATTCCCCCTTGCATTTCTATGCTGAATGAGCACCTTGCTAGACTACCAGGGTTCTCTTGTGCTCAGTTTCTTAGCCAGTTGAAAAAGTGGCTCTTTTCATTGTGCAACATGTTATGCCAATGAGTCTGGTATCAGAGAATGCTTGGAATTTTTCCTTTGGAGGATGGAAATACTGACATAGCTTGCTGACCACGGACATGCTATCTACGCCCTGGGCCAGTGTGTTCACCACCAGCAGACTAGCTACTGGAATGTGGCTGGTCAAATTCAAGGGAAGATCTTTAACCTAAGTTACCTTTCATGAACTGGAATGTGCATAGCTATGAGTTGTAATTCACAGATCCAAGTGAACAAAACATATACTGAGTACAGTGAGGAATCTCAAAGAGACCTAAAATTCAGAAGTGGCTGAGAAGAAACAGACTTTGCACAAGTTTAAGCAAGATTCCTCTAATGTGGACTGGTCAGGAAAGCAAAGTTGTACCTTGCCCTTTCCCTATCTTGGTGATTGAAGAAGAGCTGAGATCACTCTTTCCTCAGCTGTAACAGTGACACAAATGAGGTCAGCTTTTGTCAACTTAACATGCCTGGGAAGGGGACTCTCAGCTGAGGTGTTCCCTCTGTCAGACTGCTCTATGGATCTGTTTGTAGGGCAGTTTTTGAAACTGCTAATGGAAAGAGGAACAGCCCACTGTGGCATCCTAGGCTGGTGGGCCTGGGCTATGTAGAACAGTAGTTGAACATGAGCTGGTTCAGAAGCAAGCCAGTGAGTGGTGCCCCTCTACGGTCTCTGCCTAGGTTCCTGCCTGGAGTTCCTGTCCTTCACTTGAGGGAAGCCTTAGTGAAGAACTGCTACCTGGAAGTGTAAGATGAAACACCGCCCCCTACTCCCCACCCAGCTGCTTTGGGTCATGGTGTTTATGACAGCAACAGACAGCAAACTAGAACAGAAACAAAATTCAGATAATCTTCATAATAGTGTGTAATGTCCAGATATAGAAATAAACTCAAATATGGGTTAAGTTCAGGACAAACACAATCTGTAGTCTCTGTGGTTTTCTACATTAAGAATATCTTATTTTGAGAAACGAAGTGAAGTTCACTGCTATTATAGCTGAAATCTCACAGACGGTTAATCCCTTTGTTTGGAATCCTATTTCTTTCCTCAGAATCCAACAAAAAGATAGAGTTAAGGCAATGTATACCACGAAAGAACATATAAAGATATCCAAACTGTATATGTTTTGTAATACTTCTGGCCTGGTATTAGCTCATTTTAGTGTTGTGTTAAATATGTAAGGTTGATAGCAGCAAGAGTTTGCTAGTCCTGCCCCAGCATTCACCAACACAGACACTGAGCATGTGCAGTCACAGATAGTTATATGGACTGAAAGGACTGGGGTGAAACAGAATGAGATGAATAAACGTTACTGTAGAACTTGACAGACAAGCACATGTAAGTTAAGAAAAACTGCAACCAACTAGCTTTTAGTATCAATGACCCCCATGGTTTCAAAGCACCAACAGCTAAGTAGGACTTCTTCCATTGGGCTCTGAAGAGCTTCAGTGAAAACAGTCAAGCTATACACTGACCCAGATTATGGGGAGACAGTGAGAAAGCCACCAGAACAGAGAAGAATGGAGTAGCACCATGTTAACAGCAATAAGGCTTTACTCTTAGCAGCCACAGTTGTTAGTGTCAGAACTCTAGAGTAAGCATTAACATATGTTAACCCAGGTCAGCTGAATATAAAGATGAATAAAATGAAGTTCTCTAAGTAAACAACCTTGCTGGGAACCAAGAGTCACACAATGGAACAGGGTCAGGCCACACATATCATCTCTCCAAAAGACAATGAACAAAGATGGAGCTATGAGAGTAGTGAGTGCTGAGGGGTCTTGTCCAGAGCAGTGCTGAGCAGTAAGACACTGCAGAGGAAGTACAGGTGTGATGCAGGGAACCCGATGGAGATGCAGAGGACGAAGGCAGGTCTTCTAGGGAAGGGCACGGGGAGAGATATATAGAGGGCAGTGTGCTTAGAGATCCATGTTAGGGGTAAGACAACAACTTTGAACACTACAATATCTTATCAATCAAAATATGGATAATGAGGGTAATCAAATTTAGAATCTACTTAAAAATACTATTCTTGGTTCTTTAGCTAATATAGGACTTTTCAATTTTATAGCAATCAATTTTAAGTGCCTCAAACAAGTACTAAAATTATTGCCAAAAGAATATAAAAGGATCCATGATAAGAAAGAATAATGAACAAGAAGTACTAGATATCACATTCTGGAGTTTGAGTATAAAGGAAAATAACCATGCCTTTAATCACAGACCTTGGGAGGTAGAGGTAAGCAGATCACCATTGAGAGATGGAAGCAGCCTGGTCTACATAGCAAGTTCCAGGCGGTTGGAGCTACAGGGAGACCTTGTCTCAAAGAAACAAATGAACAAACAAACAAACAGAAAAGGAAAATAAGTACACTAACGAAGCCAGCTATTCTAAACCTAGTCTATAGGCAATGCCTGTATGACCTTGGGAACAAATGACCTTAGGAGATCAGACAACAGGATTAACATTTTAAGGCTCTAGACAAATTAGTTCCAGGAGGAGATGGGAAGTGGGACATATAGGTAGGAATGAATCATGCACAGTACATCCTGAAAGCTGGCTGGGGCTTCAGAGAAGATGGTGTGAACTTCCCCCTCCCAAACCAGGGCAAGTCTAGGCTGTGCAGCACCCATGAGAAGCTCCAAGTGAAGGGTTCCTGACACCTTACAGGGCACCATGATGACCTCAGTCACCCCGTTTTCCTATTCTTGATTATTTTATTTATTTATTTATTTATTTATTTATTATATTATTGATCTTTTTTGAGACAAGGTCTCCCTGTATGACCTCAGTCACCCCATTTTCCTATTACTGATTGATTGCATTCTTGATCTTTTTTGAGACAAGGTCTCCCTGTAGCCTCGGCTGACCTGGAACTCAGTATGTAGACCAGGCTGACCTGGTCAGAGATCTGCCTGGCTCTGTGAGTTTAGTGCTGGGACTAACAGTGTGTGCCATCACGCCTGGCTATTCCCGTTATTTTTAAGGTTATCACAATACAGATTATTGTGGTACATTTTACTGCATTTTAATTATGAATTCTGTGGAAGGTGGTATGTGCCATAATATGTGGACGTAGAAGGACAACTTATGAGAGACAGGTCTATCCTTCCACCATGTGGGACCAGGGGAGGGCATGCAGGTCGTGAGGTCTTCCAGTAAGTGCCTTTACCTGCTGAGCCCTCATGATGCATTTTAAACTATCTTCTTCACAAATTTTTAAAAAACTGTTTATATAAAAATTATGAAAAAGGTATAAAATTCAAGGTTTTCTTCTTCCAAAGAAATTCATCAAAATGTTTTTGAGTTTGGGAGATTCTGATGCTCATTTAAAATTAAAAGACAAATATGGGGGGAAACCCCAATGTATACTACATATTTCTCTCTAGACACCTTTCAAAGAGAAAACTTCTTAAAATAATTTAATAATAAAATTCTATTATTGTAAGCTGAGCACCAGGAACTGATTGCAAGGACCTCCTTGTACTGGACAAGTGAGACCTGCTTTTTTTATGTGTATGAATGTACTGTCTGCATGTAGGTTTGTGCACCCGTGTCCTGCAATGCCGCAGAGGTCAGAAGAGGGTGTCGGATTCCCCTGGAACTGGAGTTAAAGATGGTTCTCAGCCTCCATGTGGGTGCTTGGGATTGAACCTGGGTCCTCTGCAAGAGCAGTCCGCGCTGTTAACCGCTAGGCCATCTCTCCAGCCCTCTATTCTCTTCTAACACTGTCCTCCTCATTCACTCCCAAAAGATACTTAGGAATGTTTCCTGGAACAATGTATGGTGCTGGGTCACACCTGTGGTCTCAGCACTTGGGAGCCTAAAATCAGAGGATCACAAATTCAAAGCTAGGCCAAGTAGAGTACAAAGTAAGTTCCAGGTCAGTGTGGGATAGATATGAGGACCTGCCTCAAGACAATAAAACCAAATGCCCTGGAATGGAAAAAAGGGCTGTGACTGGCACACATGAAAGAAGAAAATTCTGTCTGGAGCCCTGGGAAGCTGAGAGGAAGAAAATTCTGGAGACACCAAAGAAAAGTGCTACTCAGAGTCAAAAGAAGCCATACTGCCCTGAAGAAGAGGAGAAGCAGGAAGAGGATATAAAGGCTCACACATGGCAAGGCAAGGCAAGGTCGGAGGCATCATCAAGGAAGGTGAGCTTACGGGTGGGGTGGAAACAGAAGTGAGACTCTGAGAATGAGATGTGAAGTGAGGGGCAGGTAACAGCACACACCATGCTAATTATTACATTATTATTCATTCTCAGGTCATTCAGGACAAAACACAAAAAAAGCTTTGGGATCTATCTTGCTGGTTCAAACCTCCACTCCATTACTGATTAGCTGCAGGAACTTGTGCAAGCTATTAAAACTCTCCAAGTTCCTATTTCTTCACTAACCTAACCTAACCTAGCCTAACCTAACCTAACCTAACCTAACCTAACCTAACCTAACTGAACCTAACCTAACCGAACCTAACCTAACTTAACCAAACCAAACCAAACCAAACCAAACCACCAAACCAACAATAACAAGGAATAGCTAGTTAGGTGTGGTAGTACATGCCTTTCATTCCAGTACTAAGAGGCAGAGGCAGGTGGATTTCTCTGAGTTTGAGGCCAGCCTAGACTACATATCGAGTTCCAGACCAGCCAAGGCTTCATAGTAAAACCTTGTCTCCAAAAAAACCCCAACAAAATACAAAAATAAAACAAAATGGATAAAGTAACTACATCTCAGAATGAATTAGATAAAACCTTGATCCCTCATAATCCTTATTCTAGCATCTACCAGCAATGGAAAGTAAAGGTCATGTACTATCAAAGAACTCTACAGACTAATAAGATTTCTTAAGTAATTTATATAGCTGAGCAGAGTAAAGATAGCTGTAGTTACACAGCTAGGGAGGCTGAGGAGGAGAACCACAATTTCCTCAGGAATATGAGCCCACCTGAGCAACACAGCAAGACCCACTTCACAAAACAAATCCACAAAAACCCAAGGTATCTTAGTGACTTCTCCTTTTATACTTCTTTTCTGTGGATTTCTTGGTAGAATTCATAACAGGTCAATTTTAAGTCTTTTTCTCACAATATAATTTTGTATGTGTGTGCAAATGCACTTGTGACCTTATTAACTCATTACCACTAGCAACTTTACTTTGTCCATTAATGACACAGATGTTACTTTTTTTTATTTTTCTTATTTATTTATTTTTTGGTCTTTTCGAGACAGGGTCTCCCTGTAGCCCCAGCTGTCCTGGAACTCACTCTGTAGACCAGGCTGGCCTTGAACTCACAAAGATCCGCCTGCCTCTGCCTCCCAAGTGCTAGGATTAAAGGCGTGCGCCACCACACCCGGCTAGATGTTTACTTTTATAAGAACAAGAAAATCGCGGGCGTGGTGTGGCGCCTTTAATCCTAGCACTTGGGGGCAGAGGCAGGCTGATCTTTGTGAGTTCAAGGCAGCCTGGTCTACAGAGTGAGTTCCAGGACCAGCTGGGGCTACGGGAGACCTGTCTCGAAAAGACCAAAAAAAAAAAAAAAAAAAAGAAAAAAAGAAAATCAACCATGTTGTCTGTCTCAGCAACTTCTATTCTACAGACTTTTGTACTGGCTATATGTTACGTTTTTTTTAATTTTTAAAAAATTTATGTATTATTTTTTGTTATTGTGTATGAATGTACAGCATGTAGGTTTGTGCACCCATGTCGTGCAATGCCCGGATGTCAGAAGAGGTGTTGGATTCCCTGGAACTGGAGTTAAAGATGGTTCTCAGCTGCTAGGTGGGTGCTGGGAATCGAACCCAGGTCCTCTACAAGAGCAGTCGGCAGTCTTAACCGCTAGGCAATCTCTCCAGCCCCAATGTGTTCAAGTTTTTATCAAAACCAAAGAGCAGTCAAAGAACTTCCCTGTGCTAATATTTACACCGTTGGGCGTGGTGGCGCACGCCTTTAATCCTAGCACTTGGGAGGCAGAGGCAGGCGGATCTTTGTGAGTTCAAGACCAGCCTGGCTCACATGTGAGTTCCAAGACAGCTGGGGCCACAGGGAGACCCTGTCTCAAAAGACCAAAAAAACAAAATTTACAACTTTTCTTTTCTTTTTCTTTCTTTTTTTTTTTTACTTTGAGCAACTCTTAAATTCACTGTAATTCCCGTTTTCAACAACTACAGATAATTAAAAATTAATTAAGCATCTTGACTGTATAGGGGGAAAAAAAGAGCAAAAACACCTAAAAAAATGTGAAATTACAAAAAGGAAAAGTCTAGAGGCCCTTGAAAGCACCCGAAGTGTGAAGTCTGTATGAGACTGTCAAGTTGTAAGTTTCAATACCTTTGCTAACATAACATTTAAGAAGGGTGAGCATGGATACTTCCCATTAGATTAGCTTAAAAAATATTAATTTCCACTAGGGCGTGGGGCACACACCTTTAAGCCCAGCCATCAGAAGGTAGAAGCCAGGTGGCTCTCTGTGAGTTCACAGCCGGCTGGCTTAAAAGCACGGTCCAGGACAGTCTGGTGACTATAAGGAAACCCTGTCTTACAAAAACCAAAAAAAAACAAAAAAAAAAAAAAAAAAAAAAAAAAAAAAAAAAAAAAAAAAAAAAAATCAATCAACATCAATCAATAGATATGTAAAACTTCTTTAAAAAAAATAAAAGGAATGGCCTGTGGTCGTGTGGCCACGCCTTTAATCCTAGCACTCGGGAGGGCAGAGGACAGGCGGATCTCTTGTGAGTTCCAAGGACAGCCGTTGTCTACAGAGTGCGTTCCAGGTCAGCTGGGTGCTACAGGGAGACCCTGTCTCGAAACACCAAAAAAAAAAAAAAAAAAAAAATAAAAAAAATAAAAAAAATAAAAGGAAAAGGAAAGTAAACTCAGACATTCATGGATCAGACATACATCCAGGGGACTTGGAGGGAGCTAATCCTTCACTAAGATGTCTTAATGTGAGCCAGACACTGGAGTTATTTTTCTCAGAAACCATAAAAATAGGAAAAAACATCAATTGTGACCAATGCTGAGTATTTATCTAAACCTTGTAAGAGATCAGATAAAATTTCAATTTAACAGGCCTTTGCTGACACCCTGGTAATAAAGTAGTATTTTCAGCTTTCTTATTTTTAAAATTCTTATAGATCTGCAAAAGTTAAAAGTATTGAAAATAGTTTGCAGATCACCAGTTTGCTGGGAAAAGGTTTCTATGAATGGAATTTAGGGCTCTAAGAGCACTGTGCCTGGCTCCATGTACATGAAACCAGCTACAGTAACCTGTTAGCTCTTTTTAGACTTTTTTTTTTTTTGCAGGTTTAACATTTCCCCTCATAGAAGTAGAATTGATTGGAAACTTGTTTTTTTTTGGCATTTTTATTGTTATTTTTTTTTCACAAGAGACACTTGAATTTCAAATCAGAGTACAAACAAAAGGAATCAAATCCACATGCCAAAAGCACAAAGAAAAATCAACAGCATGGGAAGAGCAAATAAATCCCCACCAAACACTATCAGTCCTGTAGAAGACTACAATGAAATCTCTCTGGAGGTGACCCAGGACACAGATCTCTCTCTCTCTCTCTCTCTCTCTTTCTCTGATATATAGATACAGATATATAAATAGATAGGTAGATATTCATTCTACTGATTCTGGTTTTTTATTTTTCTCTCTGATCCATCCTGGAGGTGGGTCCATTACTCTCTGATCCCTATGAATTTCTAACATGATATATAAAATCATACTTCAACAAATAAAATTATAGCATATGCTTAGTAAGTATTAATTTCTATTTTTCTTTTAATTGTTATATAAATTCTTGCTAGGTTTATAGCCTCAGAATAGTTTTGATTTGGGGCATCATCTCATCTGTCATCCTAGCACAATCATTGGACTGTGAACTTTTGAAATGTCAAGCGCATTGAATGGCAAGTAGAAACGACTGGAAAGACAGAATCAGTTTTTACTTTGATGGCAAAGATGTAGTACTGCACAAGAGAGTCAGGTGAGGGAACCCAACCCCGTGCTCTCAAGTTTCTACCAAATTTCCTGCTCAATGGTACCTACACTGCACTCCAGACTCCTGCAACAATGAAATCAGACTGCCCTACCATGTGCCTCCTTCTAATTTATTTACATGCTATAAAAGTAAAAAATGTATACCATGGGCTGGAACAACAGAAAGACCACTAGTGTAAAAGATGAGAATCCTGCCAGGTGTGATGGCGCACGCCTTTAATCCTGGCACTTGGGAGGCAGAGGCAGGAGGGTATTTGTGAGTTCAAGGCCAGCCTGGTCTACATAGCGAGTTCCAGGACAGCTGGAGCTACAGGGAGACCCTGACTCAAAAAAGACAAAAAAAAAAAAAAAAGATGAGAATCCTGAGAAGTCAAATTCCTCCTCATCTCAGTCTGGGATCTCGTAGCTGGGTCTCTCCCTGAACCCCCTCTGCTCCCATTCTACGGACAGGCAGTCATCGGGTCTGCACACTAACTTGCCTGTCCTCTTCCTACTGACACTCCTTTCACTACACCAGCCTGGGCCACAATGACCTTTTGCCTGCTTTGTTCAACAGCCCTTGACAAGACCCCAGCAAATCCATCTTTTAAAATCTAGCTGAAGCATTCATCTAAATTGGCAGCTCTGATCACTAACCTTCTTTGAACATTTTCATAGCTTCAAATTTCTGATGGGACAAAATTATCTTTAGCTTTCCAACCCTCAGATCTGTTACCCAGGCCTTTGGCTCTAACTCCCTTTGGTACTTTGCATGGCTGTTCTAATCCTAATACAGCTCTTGTTTTTTTTCCTCATTCCATACCTGTCTCAAAATAATCCAGACCTCAAAACCCAGCCCACAGGCTAGTCTGCTAGAAAGAATTCCCTTTCTCGCCTGGACCCACACTCTCCCCCTCAAGCATGTGTGTAGCATGTGTTTAGCATGGACTGAATACCACTGCAGGATGATTCATCTGTTTTCAAGCCCTTCATGAACCAATGATGGGTTCTTTCAGGGAAGCAGCTAGTTTTTAATTTAGTAGTGACTAGAATGAACCAAGGATGAGGAATAAACCAGCCAATAAAGGAGCTTTAAGCTCAACACCGAGGGCGAACGGTCAGTGATGACACCCATCCAGGTTTCCAAGTGGGTGTTAGGCATGTGATGTGTCATGAAATCTGGCTCCAAGGTTAAAGCAAATTTAGAAGTAAGTCATTGTGCAGGGCGCGGTGGCACATGCCTTTAATCCTAGCACTTGGGAGGCAAAGGCAGGCGGATCTTTGTGAGTTCAAGGCCAGCCTGGTCTGCAAAGTGAGTTCCACAACAGCTGGGGCTACAGAGAGACCCTGTCTCGAAAAAGATGAAGAGGAGGAGGAGGAGGAGGAGGAGGAGGAGGAGGAGGAGGAGGAGAAGGAGAAGGAGAAGGAGGAGGAGAAGGAGGAGGAGAAGGAGGAGGAGAAGGAGGAGAAGAAGAAGGAGAAGAAGGAGAAGAAGAAGAAGAAGAGGAGGAGAGTCATTGTACAATTACTGTACAAGTTCTGTGCTGTACAATTTATGTACTGTCCAGTTTCTCATATTCAGAGCCTAATCCTAATCAGAATCTAGGTAAAAATGTAAACTTGTGCTGACACCAAGCCCTCAGTGATTAGAACAGCAAGAAGGCCTTGCTGTGAAGCCTTTGTATCTCCCTGGAAAACAGAGGGACCCTGCATGATAAACTGCAGCAGGCCACACACCTTGAGTCCAAACGCAGCATCCTCCAAGGCCAAGACTTCCACCTGCAATCATAAGGAGAAAAATAATAATTTAGGCACCATCAAGAACCTCTCTGAGTCTGGCCCCAGAAGACCAAGCCAGATCAGACAGGCTGTGAAGCTACCTGCTGAGGCTGGCCCTCAGAGAGGAAGTCTGGAGGGAGCCTGCCACCTCCAGGTATCTTGGAAGTTGTAATAGGGCCAGTGGGCTTCACTCTGAAGACCCACCTGCTCTGATGGTGTATGTGGCTGGGGAAGGTCCTCAACAGGACCATCTGTTCGGCATGTCCCAAGATGCTGCACAGACTTTTTGCTATTTCACAGACAGGCAGTGAAGGCAGTTATGCTCAGGGAAGTAGTTTCACTGTTCTGGCCTGCTGCTGCTGCTGCTTCTAGTAGCTTCTTGCCCTGCTCTCATGAGTGGGCAGAGCACATCTCTGGAATGCTGCAGAGCAGGAGTTCCTGAAAGCAGTGCTCTGGAAAAGGCAGGCAGAGTCTAGGCAGCAAGTTGTGAAATGATGGCAAAACTTCAAAATTGGCTGTCAGTCTCATGCAGTAGAAGACAGAGTTCATTAACATGAATTTAAAAAGCTGCGTGGAACAAGACATGTATTGCTAATTACTGTTTTTTAAACATAATTATTCAGTCTGGTGTCTAAAGCTTTTAACTTTGACTACTAGAAAGATCCCACATATGATGGAAAGAAGCAAGGAAAAGGTGACAGACCATGCGGCCTGTGCAGAGCCTGAGGAAGGCTGTGGGGGTACGTAATAAGATCCACTGAGACTGGGGGGCACTGTGGTTTTAACCTTCTTGAAATTGGGTGCTATGCTGTTCCTTCAAGCAGAAGATGTGCAGACAGAAGGGATGGTTATCCCAGCAAGACTAACTCCCAGTACCAAAGTAAAAGGGTTAAAAAGAAATCACTGATGTGAATCGAACCCCACCCCCTGGCTGGTGCAGAGAGGAATGGAAGGCTGGATTAGGGACTGAGATGAGTGGCCGCATTTTGATGAAGACCATATGTTGCTGATACCAAATACGATTTTAGGCTAAGACTGGGATGCTAGATCAACTATAGTAGAAAAACATTGTAAGATTCACTGACAACATTTCTGTTTATGCTTCAATTTCCAGAGCTAACTGTGAGATGTAGAAACAAGCCTTTTAACAAACATTTAGCCTAAGAAATACACCCCCCAAAAGTTTGCGTCTTATACATTTGAGTTTCCTGAGTCCTATCTTCCATACACCAGGTAACTAACCTCAAATTTTTTTAATTTGTTTTTGTTGGTTTAAAACAGGGTCTCCCTGTAGTCCCTACCAGTCTGGAACTCGCTAGGTAGATCAGGCTAGGCTAGCCTCCATCTCACAGAGATCCTCCTGCCACTGCCACCCAAGTACTAGGATTAAAGGCATGCATCACCATGGCTTGCCTCAACTATTTTTTTAATTACAACTCATAATTAACACTGAAAACTTTAGCTAATGGGAATAACATTGCTGAATTTAACAACTGTGGACACTACGACATTTGCTTGTAAACTCTACAGACAGATCATAACTGCAATTTTTAGTTACTTGATTAGGACGTTTAACCCTGATGTGGGTATTTTAACTTACAATTATTGTTAAGCACATTAAAGTTGAGACTGGCATCCTCAGAGGAAGTCCTGCATATTTTATCAGATTTTAAGTCAAGGTACCAACAAAAAAATCAGTAGCAAATGGAACTAACTAAAGACAGGACTTTACTATATTTGACAAGGGGAGGTGATAGCAAGGCTTTGTATAGAATTTAGAGCTCTCCACATGGCTATCAGTCAACAGAAAGCTCATCTGACCTTAGGGATGTTGTAGATGGTTTCAGCTTTTAGCCCTGGTCTTCTTTCTAGCAGGGCTTGAATAGTATTCCAAAATCTGTTTATACTTTTAAACCAATTTCATTTAAGCAACTTTTCACAAAACTGTTTTCTTCAAAAGCAACAATGATTTTAAAACTTAGGCACCCTAGTTTATGGTCCTTAACACTCTCTATTATGTAAGGTTTTAAGAATGTACAGAATAAAATAAATTTGAGGTTAACTTCAATTTAACATGAAGTGACTAGCATGTCATACAAAGGTTGTCATGTTGGCTCTAAGAGTATTTTGTCTAAGTTGGAAAGAATCCCCCTCTAGTGGGAGTAAGGAGGTATTTCAACAATCACATAATTTTTAGGTGGTAGTTATTAAACTTATCAACAGGAATCAGCCAAGCCTTTGTTTCTTTGGTCATAAATTTGACTGTTTATTAAAAAAAGGAAAAACCACTTGCCAGGCATGGTGGTGCACACCTTTAATCCTAGCACTTGGGAGGCAGAGGCAGGCGGATCTTTGTGAGTTCAAGGCCAGCCTGGTCTACAAGAGAGAGTTCCAGGACAGCTGGGGCTATAGGGAGACCCTGTCTCAAAGAGACCAAAAAAAAAAAAAGAAAAACCTGATAACTATTTTTTATTTCATCAGCCAAAAATTATAGTTCTCATATACAAAGTAGATATACAAATACAAAAATTTATGTGATTTACTGTGTTAATATTTAGTTATTGGCCAAACCACATGTTTAATTTTGCTCTAAAACAATTATAATTTTAAGTTAAAACAAAAATGTGTGACTGGAAAAAATAGTATGCTCTCAATGGAAGGACTTGCTCAAACTGTAAAGGTATAGATTGATATCAAAATATTAATTCTTTGCCTCCACTAGAATCTGCATCATAAACTCCAAAAAGAAATACCCTCACTCCATCAACAAGTAATTTCTGGACATTTAATCCAGGCAAGGTTTTGTGCTTAATGTCTTAAAATCGTCAAAAGTGATAAATACCTGAAAGAAATGTATTTAAGCAGCCATTAAACAATTTCTGAACATGCAAAATCAAAAAGGACAAGTTGACAGTACTCATGATGCCATTTTCCTTTTAAAACCTCAGTCTAGGGAGACTTAAAACTAGCAGCATATAAAAACAACAATAAGAAAAAGTAATAGATGTTATTACCAAGGATGAAATTAGGGTACAATGGTTAGTGTTCTCCTTCTCCACACAGAGAAACATACCTGACCTTCAAGCAAGCAAAACTTTTCAGGAGTTTTTCTTGCAGGCCAAGTGTGAAAGACAGACTCTGAGCTTCAAAGTCTAAGTCCTTCCACTTACTCCAAATGATCTTACAGTCAACACTGTGAAGCACAGGTGTCTAGGAGTCTATGTGTAGAGAACTTCAAAGACACCATCAAAGTGCAAATTCACAAAGTTCAGCAGTAGCCAAGGCCTTGACCTTCTCAACTGCCCTACAAGCCTCTTCAGCCAAAAATAACCCAGTCACCGTGGTTACCTGCCCAGGAATGAGAACATGGATGCAATGAATTTAGAAGTATAATTCATTATAACTTTCCTTTTTCTCTCATTTTAAAAGTCCTTTTCACTTTCACCTGTAAAACGCCCACAGAAAGCACAAATGCTGATTTGGACCAGGGAGATGGTTCAGTAGGTAAGGCTGTCTACTGCCAAGCCTGAGCACTGTGTTCCAGCCCCAGAACCCACATGGTGGGAGGAGATTGGATTCCTGAGGAAGATCCTATAACTTCCACATGTGTGCTGTGGCACAGGTGCCCTCCCTCGCATAGTGAGGAAATGTAAATAATAATAATAATAATAATAATAATAATAAACTGATTCTAGAAACAATACATAAAGTAGATCAAGGAAAATCTGTGTGTACAAATAAGGAAAAATGTCAAGAATAGTTCGTCAGTTGAAAAATGAACAAAATTAGAAGGACAGTAGCATGTGTGCAAAATCAAGAAGCTGGTGATAGATGCATTTGTATGTTGTATTACTTGAATCCAGTGTAATATACTTGGAAAATTTCCAGAGAGAAATGCCAAAAAGGGGGGCATCAGTAATTGCCTTCAGGTTGGGCTGGAGGGATGGTCTAGTGGTTAAGAGCACCGACTGCTCTTGCAGAGGACCCGGGTTCTATCCCCAGCGCTCACATGGCGGCTGAGAACAGTCTGTAACTTCAATTCCAGGAGAACTCCAGTTCCAGGGGAATCCGACACCCTCTTCTGACCTCCGCGGCATTGCACGACATGGGTGCCCAAACCTACATGCAGACAGTATACTCATACACATAAATAAAAATAAAAAAAAAGTAATAATAATTGCCTTCAGGCAAGAGCAACTTATTTTTCATTGTCCTTTGTCTTAAAAATGTAGGTTTTTTTTCATTAACTACTTAAGATCTTCTTTAATTAAACATGGCTAAAATAGCCGGATGTATACCATGGGCTAGAACAACAGAAAGACCACTAGTGTAAAAGATGAGAATCCTGCCAGGTGTGGTGGCGCACGCCTTTAATCCTGGCACTTGGGAGGCAGAGGCAGGAGTATCTTTGTGAGTTCAAGGCCAGCCTGGTCTACATAGCAAGTTCCAGGACAGCTGGGGCTACAGGGAGACCCTGTCTCAAAAAGACCAAAAAAAACCCAAAAAAACAAAAAAAACAAAAAAAAAAAAAAAAAAAAAAAAAAAAAAAAACAAAAAAAAAAAAAACATGGCTAAAATAAGGAAAGTAACATTAAAAGCCAATTGAATATCAACAGTTTCAGGAATGTAAGCAGTTATCTTTGATCTTGGTAAAAATGCAAAGCACAGCAGTCAGTGCTTATATGTACAAAAGAGACTCCCAAACATTTGTGGTAGGTATAAAGTAAAACAAAAACAAAACAACAAATCTGCTATTGTACATTGTATAGTTCCCTCAAACATAGCCATGCCTACCTAGTAATCTATCTGCTAGAAAAGCCTGCTTATAGCCTTGGAAATAGCTTGTGAGACACTGTTTATATATTGAACAAATATACTAGAGTATTATGTAAGATGATGACAAATTGGAAACAATGAACAAAATTAGGAAACGTAAGTATGGTATGATCATATAAGAACACATCATATAATCATGAAAACCCCAGTTTTCAAGAAATATAACAAGAAACACTTATACTATATTAAATTTTAAAAGCAGGATTACAATTTTAAAACTGACCTTTTTTTTTGGTCTTTTAGAGACAGGGTCTCCCTGTAGCCCCAGTTGGCCTGGAACTAGCTCTGGAGACCAGGCTGGCCTTGAACTCACAGACATCCTCCTGCCTCTGCCTCCCCAGTGCTGGGATTAAAGGCATGTGCCACCATGCCCAGCCAAAATTGACTTTTTAATCTATCAAGTCTATCCATTTCTTCTCCCCACGACTCTCAGATTTTGTGCCATCCTGGAAAGTCATCTTTCCTACTCAAGATTAAAAAAAACAATTCACTCATGTTTTCTGCTACTAGGTTCAACTTTCCTTATTTTTTACATTTAAAAAATATTTGAACTTGGAACTGGAGAGATGGCCTAGTGGTTAAGAGTGCCGACTGCTCTTACAGAGGACCCGGGTTTGATCCCCAGCACCCACATGGTGGCTGAGAACCGTCTTTAACTCCAGTTCCAGGGGAATCCGACACCCTTATTCTGACCTCCGCGGCATTGCGAGACTTGGGTGCACAAACGTACATGCAGACAATACATTCATACACATACAAAAATAAAGAAAATTAAACAAAAAACCTAAATAAATTAAAAAATTTACAACAAAAAATATTTGAACCATCTGCAATTTATTTCAAAATAACAAGGATAAGTAAATAAGGAAGAGGTGATTCAGTCCAAATTTTCCATTTGAATAACCATGATGAAGAATGATCCATATTTTTCTTCAGGGATTACAGATACTGTATCTTTGGCATAATTAAATATTAAAATGATACAACTTTTGTCTCTAATTCCAGGCAGAATTACCCAAGTGAGCTGCTATTAAACCCACGGGAGAAATGGGGAGAGACTTTTCAGACAATAGTATTTCTCAATCAAAGTATTACCAAGAACTTAGACATTCTTGAAAAAGGTAATTTTGGGGCTGGAGAGATGGCCTAGCGGTTAAGAGCGCCGACCGCTCTTACAGAGGACCCGGGTTCTATCCCCAGCGCTCACATGGCGGCCCCGAGAACCTCTGAAACTCCAATTCCAGGAGAACTCCAGTTCCAGGGGAATCCGAGACCGTCTTTCTGACCTCCGAGGCATTGCACGACACGGGTGCACAAACTTGCATGGCAGACAGTACATTCATACACTACAGAAATAAATAAAATTAATAAAAAAAAAAAAAAGAAAAGAAAAAGGTAATTTTGGCTGGGCGTGGTAGCGCACACCTTTAATCCTAGCACTCGGGAAGCAGAGGCAGGCAGATCTTTGTGAGTTTATATATATATATAAAGAAAAGGTAATTTTGACCTATACTAGTGTCTAAGGGATGAAAACCCCAATTCTACTTATAGTATTTGCTTATGTCTAACTTTGGTTGACTCAAAAGACCAATAGACCAAATAAAATCTACTCTATCAACTATCCTTTATCTACATTAAAAAAAAAAAGCAAACACCAAGAAACAGCCAGAGTATAAACCATGTCTAAGGATTTTAGACAACTTAAAAGTCCAACACAAGTTCTCTCTCTCTCTCTCTCTCTCTCTCTCTCACACACACACACACACACACACACACACACACAAACAGTTCACACTGGGTTGGAAAGTTTCATAGAAGTTGTTATATTTGTTAGCACTGCTCCTTATTATTTTTTTTTTGGTATTTTTGAGGCAGGGTCTCCCTTTTAGTACCAGCTGTCCTGGAGCTCGCTCTGTAGACCAGGCTGGCCTTGAACTCACAGAGATCCACCCACCTCTACCTCCTGAGTGCTGGGATTAAAGGCACGCACCACCACGCCCGGCTTAGCCATTTCAATTTTTTTTTTAAATTTATTTCTGTATGTGTATGAATGTACTGTCTGCATGCAAGTCTGTGCACCCGTGTCGTGCAATGCCGCGGAGGTCAGAAGAGGGTCTCGGATTCCCCTGGAACTGGAGTTCTCCTGGAATTGGATTCAGACGGTTCTCAGCCGCCATGTGGGTGCTGGGGATCGAACCCGGTCCTCTGAAGAGCGTCGTCGCTCTTAACCGCTAGGCCATCTCTCCAGCCCCAGCCATTTCAATTTTAATGGCAGGAGCTTTACCAGCATTTCTCTTTGGCTTATTAATTCCCCTTACTCTCCTACAGTATGTTCACCCCACACAGCACCTCAAGGATGTGCTTGCTACAATTGCTTAGTTGTTTGGTTAGCTGGCAACAGAATAACAGAACTGCCCATATTTCGGGATACTGCTAAGTAGAATAGTTACTCTCTGAATATATTTTAAATAGGGACAAAATAAATACCTGTAACCATGCATGCTGCCAAAAGCATCAGTTGTATTTGATGCTGTGTAACACGATCTCATAACATGAAATATTAAAATTTCACCCCCCCCCACCAGGCCTGGTGGTGCACGCCTTTAATCCTAGCACTTGGGAGGCAGAGGCAGGCGGATCTTTGTGAGTTCAAGGCCAGCCTGGTCTACAGAGTGAGTTCCAGGACAGCTGGGGCTATACAGGGAGACCCTGTCTCGAAAGACTCAAAAAAAAAAAAAAAAAAAAAAAAAAAAAATTCACTTTTCACAAGTGATATGCTTGCTCCCATGCATCCTGTGATGTTAGTTTTATCTTCTGATCCCAGGGTGTTACAATTAAGGAGGCCGTCAGCATGGTGGTCACACCTCTGTGTAATTCTTTCTCTAAGTAAATGAGGATATTTTTACTTATTCCTGAAGCAGGAATGGGATGCCCGTCAGAAACTCAATGTGGCTTATAGTGTGTAATTGGCGATTAAGAGTGCCACAACTATGCAAGGTGGTTTGATGGCTCCTTTCATCAAAGGGAAAACCCATTTCTCACCCTTTCAATCTGACCTAGACTTGTGATGTACCCCCATCAACAGACTAGATCAGCAGAAATCGTACTGTGCCATGTACAAGTCCAGGAACCAAGAGGCAGCACACATTCTATGTCACCACATGAGTGCATGGAGACTAGCTTATGAGAGGTTAAGAGTCCTTTTAACATACTGCCTTAGCCAAGAGCTAGTTACATAGAAGAGGGAAGTGACCAGTAAATTTGTCTTGGCTCATCAGTGGCTGATTAAAGAAAGGGGAAAAAGCCCAGCAGAAACCAGAACCGCCTAGCTAAATGCATGACAAATCATCAAACAATAAAACTGCATTACAGTGTTTCTGCTGCTTTCTTCTGTTTCCCTACACTATAATTCTTATGCAAGGGCTTCTACCTCAAACCCAGCTGCCAGATCATCCAGCTGTTTGCCCTCACATAGCACTTTAATGTGTATCCAGCTCTTTTCCTGTTCTGCTACTACTTGAAAATGTCTACTTATTCAGGCATGGTCTCTCTCTACAAGAATCAGTGCCTTGCCTATCCTGCTCATTGTTACCTGGAAGGGAGCATGCCAAAGACAGCATGAACTCAGTGATTATCTGTTGAACAATACATATGTATGAATGAATACAAGAAGACTACAATGCAAATAAAGATACAGATACATGTTTATGAAACTAAGCTTGACATGGCTTATTACAACACAAGCACAGATATAACAAGGTTTAAAATATACTCAACCTAACCTAACTACATTAGGTTCCATGTAGCTGGTGATACACTCCTGCATCACACACTAATATAAACCAAGCCAAATACTGTATTAAATGATACTCCATACACATGTGATATATTTGTCTTTCAAGTCAAGAGTAGATTTGAAATTACTTTAAGAGGATTAGGTTGTAAACTGATGGCAACTGGAGAAGAATGTGGTTCAAAGACAGACCTTTTCTATTCATTTTGAATTAAGATGTAGTCATTTTTTAGACTTGAAACTGCTAAAGTCATATTATTAAAGATACATACAAGCCGGGCGTGGTGGCGCACGCCTTTAATCCTAGCACTTGGGAGGCAGAGGCAGGCGGATCTTTGTGAGTTCAAGGCCAGCCTGGTCTACAGAGTGAGTTCCAGGACAGCTGGGACTACAGGGAGACCCTGTCTCGAAAAGACCAAAAAAAAAAAAAAATAATAATAATAAAGATACATACATTTCCACGGCCTTTTCAGGCTGTGCAGTTGGGCTGGTGCCCACAATACAGAGATCAGAGAAAGACTATTCTGCCCATGCTACATGTCACAACTGGCCAAAGGTGCAACACACAACAGAGGGCAAAATAGAAACACATATTCATAATTTCATTTGGTTCTACCAGTATAAGCATGTGTATCTAAATAATCTAGATTCACAAATAAAACTTCTGAAACAGATATCTTTATGTATAACAGAAACACTTTATGTATAAACTATACTATAAAACATAAAGCAAAAACCATATGTAGAATAAAAGCAGTACTATTTACCCATTCCATCATGTCTATACAACTGCTTTTTCTGCATCCTGCAGGTTCATTTCTATTTTGTATTAAAATTTTCCATATTTATTCACAATGCTTAGTCTGCTAAGATAAAACATAAGTTACAGATAACAAGGTAGTGAAGGATTACTCAAATACTTTGAATGCTGAATGGTAGTTTATCTAAGCTTTAACAAAGAGGAAATTATACTTGATGTTTTTCTAAATGTTTATCTTGTACTGTGTATCCTAATTTGCTCCTCTTGCAATGGTATTTTAGGCAGAAGCTCCCTGTTGACCCAACCCCCCCACACCTTTATATATTATAGCTGGATAAATTCAAATGTTATAAAAACACAAGTCAACAAATAAACTCTATATTTTATTTAAAAATAGTTTTATAACCCCCTCCCCCCAAATCTTGCACCTAGCCAGGAGTGGTGGCACATGCTTTTAAGCCCAGCACTTGGGAGGCAGGTGCAGGCAGGTCTCTGTGAATTTGAAGCTGGCCTGGTCTACAAAGCAAGTTCCAGGCTAGCTGGGGCTATGAGGAGACCCCGTCGAAAAAAGACAAAAATTAAAAAATACATAATATAAATCTGGCACCTCTTAACTTTTTAGTAACTTTTAATATTTTTAAATTGCTCTGAGATTTTTATAATAAAGAAATTAGGATTTTTTAAATAATTTTAAGCCAGAGATTTTTCTAAAACCTTGGTTTTTATAGCCTAATCAGTTCAAACTTAACTAGTCATTATCTAAGAGAATATTGCTTCATAGTTTGAAATTGCTGTTTAAAAGCTTTTAATGCCCATTTTATAAAATTACATATTCATATTTGTCTATTAAAATTACAATTTCCCCCCCCCAAAAAAATTTTTATATATATAGCCAGGCATGGTGGCACATGCCTTTGATCTTGGGAGGCAGAGGCAGAGGCAGGTGGATCTCTGTGAGTTCAAGGCCAGCCAGAGCAGCTCCAGGCCAGGTGGGACTAAAGGGAGACCCTGTCTCAAAAATACTACTATTACTACTAATAATAATTTTATATATTTAAAACAATAATACTTTTATATATTTAAATAATAATTTTATATATTTAAAACAATAATACTTTTATATATTTAAATAATAATTTTATATATTTAAAACCCTGCCCTAAAATAATTCTACCAAATAGATGAGTTCTGAATACACCGGGATAGTGGTTACAATTACAGAAACTCTTTTAGGCTTTTGAAGTTTAAATTATGCGGTGTAGATCCATCTGATTATAAAACTGAAACAGAAAGCTCCACAGAAGAGGAAGATCAGGCACACACACATTTGATGAAGTTCTGCCCTTTATATTGTGGAGGATTTTTTATTTAGGTGGAATTTTTCTTGAAGAACCTGCCTAATCAGGCAAACCAACAGCTGCAAAACTAAGAAATAATTTGTTGGTGATGGCAATCATTAAAAAAATAT
Source organism: Rhizomys pruinosus (assembly GCA_009823505.1). Classification (NCBI taxonomy): domain Eukaryota; kingdom Metazoa; phylum Chordata; class Mammalia; order Rodentia; family Spalacidae; genus Rhizomys; species Rhizomys pruinosus. Next base: position 379,672 of record VZQC01004613.1, on the reverse strand, counting down.
ATTTTATGTGTATGAATGTTATGCTTGCATGTATGTAAGTGTGCCCATATCAGGCAGTGTTCACAGAGGCCAGAAGAGGGCATCAGATCCCCTGGAACTGGAGCTATGGATGGTTGTTAACCATCATGGAGGTGCTGGGAATCGAAACTGGTCTTCTGTGAGTAAACCTAGTGCTCTTAACCCCTAAGCCATCTCTCCAGTCCTGGCAATCAGTTCTTAAAATTCTTTTTTGATTTCTCCAAAGTTACATACTAGTCATGTTACCTTTGTCCTTCTTCCACATAAATAGCTGAATAGTCTTACTTGCTAAGGGCAGCAAGAAGAAGTCAAAATGCATGTAAGTGGTACATGTGAAGGAAACAGTAAACCCAGAAAGAGGGGCTGAAGTTTTGAAGGCTGCTGACTGTGAGTACACCAGTATTCTACTACCTCCCCTTTAGGCCTTCAAGGTAAGCACATTATCTATTTAAAAATTACATTGGAAAAAATTAAATATTTAAAGTAAGTACTAATTGTGTTAAAATGCTCTATTAATTTTAATGCTCTTTAGAGTTCAAAACTGTTTGGCATTAATACCTATGATAAAGGAACTTAAATTTCCTGTTTATGAAGAATTCTAGAAATATTTGCAATCAACTGATAGGTATTTAAGCACATCAGTAAATCAAGTAGCCAATTCCAAGTATATATGGACCCCCCCTAAGCAGTGGGGGTCTCAAGGTTCCAGAGGCTCAGCTTACACTGAAGCAAAGAGCACAAGCCAGCTAGTGCACAACTGTGGGCAGGACACACCCAGAGGGAAAGGAAGGAGCGTTATAACATTAAATAACAAGATTACTTTCTGTAATTCTCTGACTATAGTGATCCTTTGAAGAACAAGGTACCTGAATATGAAAGGAGGTCATTGGTTCCACCACAAATAGCAGTCATCACCCTTTATCAGTGGTTTTCAACTATGACCCAAATAAAAAATATCAGAAACACAGCCAGGCATAGTGCCACGTCTTTAGTCTCAGTACTCTTGAAGCAGAGGTAGGCAGATCTCTATGAGTTCAAGGCCAGCATGGTCTACATAGCAAGTTCCAGGCCAGCTGGGGCTACAGTGAGACCCTGTCTCAAAAAGATAACAGAAGCAAAGTTTATAAATTTGAAATCATGTATCACTTTGAGTAGTGTGATGTCTTACTGTGCCAGTCAGTCTGTGAACCATCACTTTGTCAGGGTGGTCCATGTTCTGTGCTCTACCTGCCCATTTGACAATACTTAGCCACAATCTCTTTTGTCAGATAACTGTGCAGTATTTGTAGCCTTTGACATCCACTGGAAGATATAACCAGGAATGAGAGTCAGAGTAGATGACTATATTTAACAAAGAAAATGTTAATTTGTCAATATCTGTGATAAAAATGGAGTAAAGTGAACTGACTTTTTAAAAAATATTTTATTTATCATTTTTATGTGTATGGGTGTACTATCTGCATGTAGATTGGTGCACCCATGCCATGCAATGCCACAGAGGTCAGAAGAGGGCGTCGGATTCCCCTGGAACTGGAGTTAAAGACGGTTCTTAGCCGCCATGTGGGTGCCGGGAATCGAACCTGGGTCCTCTGCAAGAGCAGTCGGTGCTTTTAACCGCTGAGCTATCTATCCAGCCCCAAGAGAACTGACTTTTTTTAAAAAGATATCATTTTAGCAAATACAGCCACTACAGAAAATGGTTTGACAGGTCCTTATAAAGATAACATAGAGGACCTGGGTTCGATCCCCAGCACCCACATGGCGGCCGAGAACCGTCTGAAACTCCAGTTCCAGGAGAACTCCAGTTCCAGGGGATTCCGACACCCTCTACTGACCTCCGCAGCATTGCACGACATGGGTGCACAAACTTGCATGCAGACAGTACATTCATACACATACGGAAATAAATAAAATTAAAAAAAAAAAAGATAACATAGTCTTAACAATTCTGTAAACCCACTCCTAGGTATTTACCCAAGAGGAATGAAAACAGAAAACATCTGCACATAAAGCCTGCATGAAAATGTTCATATAGGATTTGCTGATTGCTGACAAAAACTGGAAGAAACCCCAAGTATCCTTCAACTAGTGAACGGATAAAACTATGGAATTCGGGGGCTGGAGAGATGGCTCAGCGGTTAAGAGCATGCTGAGGACCCAGGTTCAAGTCCCAGCACCCACATGGTGGCTAAAAGCAGTCTTTAACTCCAGTTCCAGGGGAATCCGATGCCCTCTTCTGACCTCCGAGTTCCAGGACAGCTGGGGCTACAGGGAAACCCTGTCTAGAAAAGACAAAAAAAAAAAAAAAAAGAAGAAAGAAAGAAAACTATGCAATTCATTAGTACAATGGAAAACAACTCACAAATAGGAAGGAATTAACTTTGACTACAAGCAACAAAGATGAATTACAATTGCATTATTGTTAAGAGAAGAAGGCTGCGAGGGCCAACTAGTGTTTGAGTCCACTTATGACATTCTAGGAACAGCAAATGTCCAGGGAAAGAAAAGGTGCTGTGGTTGTCAAGAGCTAGGAACAGAGAAGGGCTGGATATGGAGGAGACGCTGAGATGACAGAAACTGCCATTAGGAACGCTCCTATGTTTTATGAGAATGCTATTCTGTATATATTGTTGTCTTGCATTTTACCAAACAGTAATCCACGGTGCTCCGAAAATGTAACTTTTCTAAATATACAAACAAGAACTTAAAAGGTTATATAGTTTCTCATCCTCATAATGACTTTAATTTTTACTATATAGTATCTTTTGGTTTTGTCTTGATAAAGTGTTCTAGAACTTCGGGTTAAAATTTAAATCCAACACTGTGACACATACCTGTAATTCTAGCATTTGAGAAGTTGAGGCAGAAGGATGCAGAGTTGGAGCCTGGAAGCTACACAGTGAGCTCCAGGTAAGCCTAGCTACAGAGGGAAACTCTGTTTCAAAAACAAACAAAAATTCAGTTAATAATTTCTAGAAGTTTCTCCATGATTGGGAATTGCTCTGTTTTTCTTCTTTGTGGGGAGACTGAAGATTTTTTTACATTTTTGGCTCACATAAAAAATACTTATAGGTTGTTATTTGAAATTAGAAAGGGATAATTTATCTAAGAAAATGACTTGTCATTTAATTTTTTTCGCTGCCCAGAAATGAACTCAGAGCCCCTCACATGCTAGAAAATTAATCTACCTCAGACTTCTTTGTAGTTGAATAAAATTGAATACAAATTTCAATCTTAACAAGAAAACCAGTGAATCAACTGGGGGAAAATTTAAAACTACAGTTAACACTGTAGTGGGCTCAAGTTTAGACAGGAACATCTTACCTAACTTTAAGCCCTGAAGCATGACACTTAACTCTTCTTGGTGGTAGCTTTTACATGTGGCTCAGAAAATCTGAAGCTTAATGTTTTATTTTTAATAAATGCTTTCTGCATGTTTGGCAGAATGCATGAGCTCTGATGGGGTGGGGGGATGGGGGGGACACAGGTCTAGATTTGATTAAAAAAATATATATTAAAAAAAAATACAAAGGGGTGGGAAAAATAGCAACATAGACTGGGTTAAAGAACTGAATGAGACGGTTGAACTCTGTCCCAAACAACAAGCCTCTACAGGGAAAAACTTTGGAAAGACTGAGAGAAAGATGCAAGACATGTATGGCAGAAGACATGAATTGGCGGGGGGGGGGGGCGGGCAGAAAGAAGGGAATGTGTCTAAATTGGACTGAAAGATAATGAATGAAATACACAATTCATCAATAAAAGTATTAAAAATCCGAAAAAAAAGAAAAAAAAGAAAAAAAAAGAGGATGTGAACTTGGGAGGCAAGAGAGGTGGAGGTAGACTTGGGATGAGTTAAGGAAAGCAGTGAGAGGTGAATACAATCAAAATGCATTACATATAATTCTCAAAGATTAATAAAATATCTTAAAATCTTAAAACAGTATTTATTGATAACACAAGCACTTAATTTTAATATATTCTAATTTTTAAACATTTTTCCTAATGGAAAAAAAAATACTGTGTTAATAATATTAAGAAATCTTTTCCTTTTATAAGTCATGGGGCCATTCTATATTTTTTTCCCCAGAAAAGCTATTGATTTGTTTTGAAAAAAAATATGCTTTCTGGAGACAGGTTCTCACTCTGTAGTCCCAGCTGGCCTAGAACTCAGTATGTAGACCATCCCATGCTGGTCTCAATCTCACAGTGATCACCTTGCCTCTAGTTCTCAGCAAGGTGATTACAGGTTTGCACCACCATACTCAGTTTTTGAAATTTAATTTAAAATTCAAATCTTTTATATTTTATTTATTTATTTATGTGTATGAATGTACTGTCTGCATGCAGGCTTGTGCACCTGTGTTGTGCAGTGCCACAGAGGTCAGAAGAAGGTGTCAGATTCCCCTGGAACTGGAGTTCTCCTGGAATTGGAGTTACAGACGGTTCTCAGCTGCCATGTGGGTGCTGGGGATTGAACCCAGGTTCTCTGCAAGAGCAGTAGGTGCTCTTAACCGCTAGGCCACCTCTCCAGCCCCTAAAATTCAAATCTTAAAACTGAAAACCTCCTGAGAATGTGTTTACATTTGCTGGCAGGTAGCCCCAGTGGCTCAAGGAGCTGCATTAAGAACTCACAGCAAGGGGCTGGAGAGATGGCCTAGCAGTTAAGAATGCCCACCACTCTTATAGAGGACCTGGGTTCAATCCCCAGCACCCACATGGTGGCCGAGAACCGTCTGAAACTCCAATTCTAGGAAACTCCAGTTCCAGGGGAATCCGACACCCTCTTCTGACCTCCGCGGCATTGCACCACACGGGTGCATAAACTTGCATGCAGACAGTACATTCATACACATACAGAAATAAATTAAAAAAAAAAAAAAAAAAAGAACTCACAGCAAGGAGCTGGTACCAGAACCTCCTTTCTATTCAATAAAAAGGTGGAGTACTCTCAAGGAGGAAGACAGAGTTTATGTCAGAGGCATCAAAATCCAGTAAGCCTTTCAATATTTTTATATAAAGGAAATTCAGTTTTATTCATACAAATTCTTTATAGCTTAAAAAATAGACACTATATAATAAAAAAGAAAAAGAAACTGGACACTTGGCATGTGCATCACATTTTACCAGGAGTTTGTAAACATTTTTGGTCAGTATTTTGATCAAAGCTATCCCAGTTCCTAGAACAAGCAACTACACACCACTACTTTCTTGGTAGAGTGGAGGGGAAAAACAAGAATGCATAAAGGAGAACTTCAGTGTGGCCAAATGTAAATAGCATATAACAAACAAATCTCTTCCAAAAGACACTCTCAAGTTCAGTGACATGCCTGCACAGGTAGAGAAATCTGTGTATTTGAAATAATCTGATAGCAATATCTATAGTCTAAAGGGAAAGTAGGCCAAGTAATACATCTACTTGAATTTTACTTGAATATATACAATTTCAAGATTCCAGGTTTAATTCAAGGAACCATGTGGGCTTAAGAATTCCAAGCTCACTATGACATGAGAGGCAAAATTTAACTTCAGAATTTTTTTAAAACCAAAGCGAACATAGTAAGAAATTAGAGTTGGAGATTGAAATGATTAAAATCTCCTAGACAGACAGGTCTTATTTTGGTTAGGATTTAGTATCTAGGATGTTAATACCTAGCATTAAAATGGAAACTTCTAACTATAGTTTGATATGCCTGTAATTTCTGGGCTATTTGCATGGTGGGGTCACTGTAACAGTAAATACTGGTGGGATGAAAGGGTAAGCTGTTTTCATTCAATTCATGTGACACTATTTCACATTGTTTTCATTTATGTAAAATAATCTGTTATGCTTTCTTTTCTAATTATCCATATCTTAAGATACAAAGAAAATTAAGTCCTCCTGCTAACTCAGCATTCACAACTAGAGACTTAAAAGCCTGTCATCTCTTAACTTACTGAACTCCATCAGCTTAATGACTCTTTATACAAACTCAAAACCTAAAAGGAGGGGCTGGAGATATGTTTCAGTTGGGAGAGTGCTTATTGAGCAAGCCAAGCCTGGTAGCAAAAGGAAGGCAGAAAAAGGAGGCACCCTGGAGGTTCCTGGCCAGCTAGTGTAGCCAAATCTGTGAACTCCAAATTCAATGAGAAAGGTTCAGGTTCAGTGAGTCTAAAAAAAATAAGGTGAACAAGGACCTAGGAAAAGACCTAAAGTCAACCTGGGGTGTCTATATGGTCTCCCCCAAAATACCCGGCTGACAAGGTCCATAACTCAAACTACCATTACCTTTTTCAGGTCAGAAAGAGTGACCAGAGATAAAGAATGTAATGGTACAAACTAACACACAACTCATCCCTTTTTATGCCTGGCTAATCTGAATTTAAGTTAAATTGTAACCTGTCAAGTGTCATCAGTGAGTTTTCAGCTTAGCAATGCTCATGCTATAATGACTTCTAATAAAATCTCATTTGTATTCAACACAGCATAAAGAATTACATGAAAATACTATGCACATACATTCCCACAGTAAATATGTGTAAGTGCAAACAAAACACTCAAAATTAGTCTTCAAGGACAGTTCTTGTGTATTTTGCAAAATACTGATTGCTCAGATTCCATCTCTACCAACATTTGTAACAAACTTTACAGTCCTAACATAAAGCACTAAATAAATTTCCAAAATTAAGTTTGTGATAGGAAATGTAAGAGTCGTGACAGAAAGAGCTCATCTGTTAACATTGACGAACTGCGTGCATAAGCATATCAGAGTACTTAGACTTTAGAATGACTTCATAGGTAATAAAAGGCGTTTTAAAAGCCAGAGGCTAAAGCTGATTGCTCCTTAGTTGGGCCCATGCACTGTAGGCAATTACACATGTTTGGGTTACTTGAGAAGTCTGAGGTCTCAACAGTACACCTCACTTATTAAGAATGCATCCAACTAGTCCTAGGTTCACACAAGAAAGGCGTTCACCTGAAGGGAGGAGTTCCCAGCAATAACTCCTCAGTCCTGAGTAAGAGCAAGAAGGCACAGACGGAAGGGGTGCAACTAGACCAAAGCTCACACTTTCTCCAGGTTTTAAAATTGCTGTGACCTTGTTTTCCCATTAGGGAGCCCATGCCTAGCTCCAGGAAAGGAAGTCGGAGCAGCACCCGGCGGGCGGGGACTTCGCTAGGCGCAGCAAACTCGCCGCAGACAAGGAACCCGCTGGTCCCGCCCCACGACCCACCTCCTCTTCCGGCTGCCCCACCCTTCTCCGCTGGCTGCCCCGCCCATGGGCCCCACCCCGTCACTCCACCCGCGCATTCTTCCGCTCCCCACCCTCTCGCAGGGCCTCAGCCCCTTCCTTCTTGAGCTCGGCTTAATTGGACTGGTCCTGCTCTAGAGTTTGAATGAGAGCCATTTCTGAGGGGCAGAAGGGCAGGCGGAGCCGGCAGGGATGAGGGAGAAGCTGAGTCCTTGGCACACGGGGAACCAGGGCGAGGGCGGCGTTGCGTTTCTTCTGAAGGGGCTGCGTCAGCACAAACTCCAGAAGGCGCCCGGGGAGGGCGGGGCGTCAGCGCGGCCAAGGCCTCCCGCCGCGGTGCCTGCCGGGAGCAGTGCTCTGCTCTGCACCAGTTTGCAGCCGAGTCTGCGCACTGTGCCCGCAGGGGAACTTTGACCTGAGGGAGGGCGCCAGGAACCCGTGGGGTCGGGGTGTCCCCGTCCCCTCCACCGCCCCGCGGACTAAGCGCTCCACCTGCTTTGACGAGTCCGTGAATAGGACGCCCTGGTTTCTGGGGTCTCATCCGCAGTGCACTGTCACCCCACCAACCTGGAAGCAACACACGCTCAAGAGTACTTGGTTCCTTAGTCATGACACAGGGCTACCCGGAAGGTTGCAAAGCTTTAACCAGGGGAATTCCAGAAAGAATGTTTAAGGAATTAAGTTTGCAACGCCCAAATGTTGTCATTAGACCGGCTACGCGAGGTGACCACAGGCTGTACTAAGCGGTATTTCTCATTCAACCCTAGTCATCGTACCAAAGAATCGGTAACAAAACATGCATAGTGACGTGTATTACTGAATTCAGCCGTTTTCACGGTTTTCTAAAATGTTAGCATTCGGGTTAATAGAAAAGGTAATACTTAGTAAATTTATTTTACTTCTCAATTTACAATTACACGGTTATACATTTCCCAAATAAGGTTTGCCGAGCTACTGCTGGGACCGTCCCCCCAAAAAACATTTAAATTCTATGATTTGCAGGCACTCATGTTTGGGGTGGGTGTCAACGAATAGCATAATATAAAAATTTCTATCTACCAAAGTTGAAACCACTAGGGGCCAGAGACTGAAGCTTGCTGCTGAACTTGAGAACCTGAACCCCTAAGGTGTAGGGAGAGAACCTATTCCACACTCTGTCCTCTAGTGCCTGCAGGGGGACAGGTAAAAAAAAGTTGGGTTTTTGTTGAGGCAAGAATAAAGAATAATGTGAGTTCCAGGTCAGCTGGGGCTACAGGGAGACCCTGTCTCTAAAAGACAAAAAAAAAAAAAAAATCATCCAAGCCTGGCTTTAATCATAGCGCAGAGGCAGGCGGATCTTTGTGAGTTCAAGGCCAGCCTGGTCTACAGAGCGAATTCCAGGTCAGCTGGGGCTACAGGGAGATCCTTCTCAAAGATCCCCCCCCCCAAAAGAATCATCCAAATCATTGAAAGTGTTCAAAACTTTTCATCTTATTTCCCCGTTAATATTTTTCATATAATCTGCTTCAATATTTTTCAACTTTATTGCAGTTAAAAAAAAAATCACAGCCACAACATTTTTTTAAAGTTATTTTTTCAGGAAAAAAAAAGTTTTAAAAACATATTAAAGTGCCAGGCTTGGTGGTTCATGCCTTTAGTCCCAGCACTAGGAAGGCAGAGGCAGGCATATCTCTGTGAATTCAAGGCCAGCCCTGGTGTCTACATAGCAAGTTCCAGGCCAGCTAAGGTCACAGGGAGACCTGGTTTCAAAAAGACCAAAAAGAAAAAAAAAGTATTTAAAAATTATACCAAATGTTCATTTAGACCAATACTTTGGGTAAGCCATACTGGTGAATAATTCCAAGATTATAAATATTAGTAACCCAGGCCCTAAGATTTTATTCTAAAAATAAAATGAAGTAACTTTACATCAGAATATGATGTGCCAAAATTGCTAAAAATTGAGTACCACAAAATATTGAGTAATGAGGTGTTTATGTAAATATTAAAATCAGCATTACATAACTAAAGCACTAATAGCATGAATGCACTGAAGGTAAGTATTTTTTTTTTAAATTAGTTTTTATTGATGCTTTGTGCATTTCATACATTTTTTCCAATTCAGTTCAGGCTTATTTCCCTTTCCCTCCCCCCCCACCCCATCCCAGATCATGCATTCTGCCATAACTGTCCTGCATCTTTCTCTGTTTGTTTTTTTTTTTTTTCATTTTTAGCTATAAGTGATAATCCATGAGTACAAGCATCCTTCATGTAAAACCTATCTGCAGGCTGTTGTGCCCAAACACCTACAGCCCCACCATCCAGTGGGGGGGTGACAGGTTGTTTGTTCAATCAAGTTGATCAAAGGTAAGTATTTTAAAGCACACTATTTTCTTCTCTGACATTTAGTCTCCTTCTATCCCTCTGACAGCTCTCGGCCTTTTGTTCCTTTTTAGTCCGCCAAATGGTATCAATTTGTATTATCTCTTTTTGGTAGGGGGGCAAGGTTAAGAGGCCTAATGGGATTTTCAGATGGTTCTGGTTTTAGTGAAATAATAGCTGCATATAAGGATAAGACAGAAGTCCTCAAGATCAAATACTTTACAGTGTTATATGCTGTGGCACAGCCAAGAAGATGGCCAAATGGTAGGTGAACAGGTCAGGGCACAGACTGCAGTTGGAAACTAAATGGAATCACAGCATCTGATAAATGAGAGTAGATGATTGACCTGAGCTAAGAAAGCAGTCAGAATAACAGAACAGATCCTAACTGAACTCTAATGAGCATCAGCATTTAACGATGACTTTCTTTCCCTCCTTGATGGATGCAAAACCCCCTATAGTGGAAATTTTTGGACTTTGGAACTGCTTTTCCTCTAGGTCAAGGAACAAATATTGGGAAGAACATAGCAAGATAACATCTGATTAAATTTAACTCCTCCAAGTGCTGCCTTTGTGTCCCTAAACCAGTTTCATAGCATCTGTGCTTTGCTTCCTCCTGTGGATAACAATGACACCTGCCTCAGATGGTGGGTAAAGAATTACATAGATTATTTGGAGTTATCTGTAGACATGACCAGATCACCCCCCAAAAATCTACTTTTCAAATCCATCCCAGGGTTGTCCTCTTCCAATGGCTTGTTGTGATCACTCTCCTTTTAGCCAACAACAGTTCAAACTGGTCTCTCAGGCACCAGGATTTCTCATCCATCTTTTACAGTCCTCTAAGTGTTGTCCTCAGTTAACAGATTCGAACATGCCATTCCACTTAAAGTGCCAGAGAATACAAAAAGAACTAGGTCTAAACTCCTTTTGGATAAAGGGCCAGGGGCAGTCTGTTCCTAATCTGCCATTCAATTCCTTGCCCCAAAACTCATTAATGGATGTTAATTACCCTCTCTGGTGACTTGTGTGAAGCTACTATATTTTTTCTCCCTTTATCCAAATAATTCCCTTCACTTTTCCTATAATCCTGCCCTTTGAGAGCTCCATGTTTGCTTCCAAGAAGACTTCCCTACTCTCCAAAGTAAGAATGTACTATACTCTGTACAGTACTGGGTAGAACTGGTGTAATTCTATTTCATATAAAACTGAATTTCTCCTCCCAAAAGATTCATGAAGGCCATTATATATATGCATATAGCTGTCATCTGCAAAACTTATAGCGCAGTACTACAGATAACTAAATTATGTGCAGAGGAGAGGAGCTGAGACCCAGAGATTCTCAAACTTGAGCAGCAGGAGTCCTCAATTTGCTAAACCAGGTGGTGGGAAGCCAAGGCCTGAGGTGGGCTCTCTGACATGTAAGAAGGCAATCACTCACTGAGTAACTATATTTTGGTATCTCTAGAAAGTAGAGTTTTCTTTACCATAAAAAAAAGAGAGGGTTACAAATGGTTTGGGGGATGGGGCTGGAGAGATGGCCTAGAGGATAAGAGCACTGACTGCTCTTGCAGAGGACCCGGATTCGATCCCCAGCACCAACGTGGTGGCTGAGAGCCCTCTGTAACGCCAATTCCAGGAGAACTCCAATTCCAGGGGAATCCGACACCCTCTTCTGACCTCGGCATTGCATGGCACGGGTACGCAAACCTACATGCAGACAGTACATTCATACACATAAATTAAAAATTAAAAACGCTGGGCGTGGTGGCGCACGTCTTTAATCCTAGCACTTGGGAGGCAGAGGCAGGTGGATCTTTGTGAGTTCTAGGCCAGCCTGGTCTACAGGGCGAGTTCCAGGACAGCTGGAGCTACAGGGAGACCCTGTCTCAAAAAAGACCAAAAATAAATAAATAAATAAATAAATAAATAAATAAATAAATAAATAAATAAAAACAAATGGTTTGGGGGCATTTTTTTCCCCTGTGATAAAACTGAGTGTCCATTTAAGAAATGTTTAAGTTCTGGGGCTGGAGAGATGGCCTAGCGGTTGAGAGCACCAACTGCTCTTGCAGAGACTCAGGTTCGATCCCCAGCACCCACATGGCGGCTGAGAATCATCTTTGACTCCAGTTCCAGGGGAATCTGATGCCTTCTTCTGACCTCCGCGGCACTTCACGACACGGGTGCACAAACCTACATACAGACGGTACATTCATACACATAAAAATAAATAAAGCCAGGCGTGGTGGCGCATGCCTTTAATCCTAGCACTCGGGAGGCAGAGGCAGGCGAATCTTTGTGAGTTCAAGGCCAGCCTGGTCTACAGCGTGAGTTCCAGGATAGCTGGGGCTACAGGGAGACCCTGTCTCGAAAAGACTAAAAAAAATAAAATAAAATAAATGAATAAAATAAATTAATTAAAAAAAAGAAATGTTTAGATTCTAAACATTTGGAACAAGACAGAAAGAGTCAGAGCTGTGTTTACTTCCAACTTCAAAGTGTATCTAAAAAGCACAGGCTAAATGTGAGGTTCTCTCCCCTCATGGATTATCCTTTAAATGATTGAGAATTTTGTTTTTGGATAACTGAGGTCCAATCTCAGGAGACACCCCAAAGCAATCATCCAGATGAACATGAATTTGCTATTTTAGTGGCATTTCAGCTAGTCTTACCATTTCCTAACATACCAGTCACCACTTTGAATCCCTTACAGTAGATGCTACCCAACCAACTACCTTCAAATTTTTTGCATCAAAATAGGAAGCAAACAGATATTTTATAAAATTAAATAGTTAAAAGTAATTACAGGCAAAAAAGCAGGCAAAAAAGATTACTTTCCCCCAAATAGGTGTTTATTGATTGAGGTAGTAGTTTTGCAAAACCTTAGAAGTGTCAATTAGTTCCTCATTCTGTCAGTTTCAAAACTCTCCATAATCAAGGGAGATAGCTTTGAACTGACCGAAATCAATGCTGGATCACCACAGGCTTAAATATAGGGCAGATATTAGAAATTAGAGCAAACGGGTGGGATACAGAAGCTGTATTTGATATAAATGTTTAGAGCAATGTTGTACAACAAATATAATGCAAGCGCATAGGTGATATATTCTAGTAGCCACATTAAAAAAAAAAATCAGAAAAAAAAGTGCTTACTTTGGCAACACATATGCTAAAATTAGAAAGATACAGAGCTATTTGAGAATAACCTCCCCACAAGAATACCATACAAATTGGTGAAATGCTACATATTTATAAGGAAATATGAATTAATTTTAATAATACATTTTATTTGACCCACTATACTCAAAATATTATTTACTCATATAAAAACTAATGAAATGCTGCTATTTTGGCCTAGGCAATGTTTCACAATCCCATGTGTATTTTATACTGTGGCTAATCTTAGTTTGGATTAGCAACAGTCAATTGCTCAACAGCCACTTTGGACAAGTCTAACACTTGAGAACAAATAAACAAAATATCCAGCCTTTGGGGATTGGGAATTGAACGTTAAATTTATACTGAAATGCTTTTTCAAAAAAGAAACAACATGGCACATTAAGGTTATCAGCCATTATCTTACGAATATGGAAATAAAGCACACAGCATCAAAAGGGGATCTACAAGGATTAATACTGATAGGTCTCTAATTCTCTGAAAATAGCAACCAATTATAGTTTGTCTAGAAGCCAAGCTGGCTCAAGTACTTAATTCACTTGAATATCTTTTAAAATAGGGAATTAATGAGCAACTTCTACTCACCCTTCCTGGGACCAAAATGAGAAAATGTTTCCATTTGTGAAATGCTGTCTTTAGCCACAGTCTCTTGTAGCTACATCAATTACCTGTGATAATAATGTTCACTGTCAGAAAGGCAATGAAGATGCAGAACTCAAATCAGAGCTGTCTGCCCAAGGGTGAGGTGGAAATACTACTGTGATTGGCACAACCTGACAGTGAAGGACAGGATGAAAGCCATGGGGAACTTTTCCCTTGGAGACCATCTATTCCAATGGAAACAGGCTGTTGCTAACCTCACTGTAAGGAGGGTGGGTCTCCTTCAGAATAATGCCATCAACTATAGACATGTCCACTTAGAGAAATACAAATTAAAACTGCTTTGAAGGTTCATTTCACTCAAGTCAGAATTGCTATCATCAGGGCTGGAGAGATGGCCTAGCAGTTAAGAGCACTGACTGCTCTTGCAGAGGACCCGGGTTCGATCCCCAGCACCCATATGGTGGCTGAGAACCATCTTTAACTCCAGTTCCAGGGGAATCTGACGCCCTCTTCTGACCTCCGCGGCATTGCACAACACAGGCGCACAAACCTACATGCAGACGGTACAGTCATACACACACACACACACACACACACACACACACACTTAAAAAAAATTGCTATCATCAAGAAGACAAATGGTAACAAACGCTGGTGTAGATGAGGGAAAATAGGAACCCTTATTCACTGCTGTTGGAAATGTGAACTGGAGTAGCCACCATGGAATCAGTAATGGAGGTCTCTCAAAAACTAAAACATATGACCCAACCATACCACTCCTTAGTACATACTAGAAGGACATACCACAGAGGACATACTAAGCCAACATACCACAGAGATACTTACCAATTCATGTTTATTTCTATGCTAACCACAATAAACAGAAAATGAAACCAGCTTAGATATCCATCAACAGATGACTGGATAAAGAAACTGTGGTGCATAGACACCAAAAAGAAGAGTTATAAGGTTCTCAGAAAAAAATAGTAGAATTAGAAATCATTAAATTAGAGGACTGGAGGGATGGCTTAGTGTTTAAGAGCACTGGCTGATTTTGTAGAAGACTAAGGTTTGGTTCCCAGCACCCACATGGTAGCCAACAACCATCCATAATTCCAGTTCCAAGGGATCCAATGCCCTCTTCTTGCCTCCAAGGGCACTGCACACGCAGTACACTAATATATACACTCATACACAAAAATAAAAATAAAATTTAAAAATAAATTATATTCAGTGAAATAAGCCAGATCTAGAAATATTATACAGCATGTTTCTCTTATACACATAACTTGACTTTAAATTATATATAAATAAATGTGTGTGTATATATGTCTGCATTTTTTTACATGTAGGTTGTGAAACTAGAAATGGGATCATGAGAGAAAAAAAAATTTTTTTTGGTCTTTTTGAGACAGGGTCTCCTTTTAGTGCTAGCTGGCCTGGAGCTTGCTCTGTAGACCAGGCTGGCCTTGAACTCACAGTGATCTGCCTGCTTTTGCCTCCCAAGAGCTAGGATAAGAAAAAATTCTTAAGGGAGAAAGAGTGATAGAATTTATATAGTAAGAGAGTATCTTAGGTGAAGAAGGACAGATTACATGGAGGGAGGGCAATACAGACAGAGAACAAGTGAGACCTTAGACAAGTGAGACCTTAGTACAATGATGCATGTTTAAAAATGCCATATATAAACCATTGTTGTACACAAACTTAAGAAATTAATAAACACACACACAGGTATGCAGCTCAGTGATAGAAAGCTTGCTTAGAATCTGCTGGACCCTGGGTTAGGCTCCTGGCTATCACCAAGAAAGGGGAGAAACCACATAAAAAGCATCCTCCCCAAGGATCTTCTAGACATTATCACTTCTCTTAAGCACTTTTATTTGCTTCACTGGCTGAAAACTTTATCTTAATTTCATTACCTGGAGCTCTAAAACTGATCAGATTTTTCTACTTGCATAGTGAACAGTCTGAGCAGTCCAGCCAAGCCATTAAGTCAAAAATGGCTAATTCTTACTGAGCACTAGCCAACCTCTGTATTTTCTTTGTCTGTTACTATTAACCAATTTTCCTGAGTTCAATTTTTAAAAGTTTTTTAAAATTTATTTTATTATTTTTTATGTGTATGAATGTACCGTCTGCATGTAGGTTGGTGCACCCGTGTCATGCAATGCCGTGGAGGTCAGAAGAGGGCGTCAGATCCCCCTGGAACTGGAGTTAAAGATAGGAACCATCTTTATGTGTATGAATGCACTGTCTGCATGTAGGTCTGTGCACCCGTGTCGTGCAATGCCGCGGAGGTCAGAAGAGAGTGTCGGATTCCCCTGGAACTGGAGTTCTCCTGGAATTGGAGTTACAGACGGTTTTTAGCCGCCATGTGGGTGCTGGGAATTGAACCTGGGTCCTCTTTTTTTTTTTTTTAATTTTTTTTTTTATTTATTTCTGTATGTGAATGAATGTACTGTTTGCATGCAAGTGTGTGCACCCGTGTCGTGCAATGCCGCGGAGGTCAGAAGAGGGTGTTGGATTCCCCTGGAACTGGAGTTCACCTGGAATTGGAGTTTCAGACGGTTCTCGGCTGCCATGTGGGTGCTGGGGATCGAACCCGGGTCCTCTGTAAGAGCGGTCGGCGCTCTTAACCGCTAGGCCATCTCTCCAGCCCCCGAACCTGGGTCCTCTGTAAGAGCAGTCAGTGCTCTTAACCGCTAGGCCATCTCTCCAGCCCCTACAGACAGTTCTTAACCACCTGTGGGTGCTGGGAATTGAACCCAGGTCCTCTGTAAGAGCAGTTGGCGTTCTTAACTGCTGAGCCATCTCTCCAGCCCCCTGATTTCAATTTTATGCCTCCTTTACTGTTGTTGAAAAACATTTCACTTTCTCTATCATTTCTTCTTTAGTTAGGTTCCTGTCAGCTCTTTATTTCAAGCACAATTCAAAGTTACGTCGCAATCATTTTCTAAGTAACTACACCATATGGCAGGCATTGTGTGAAAAGGGTATGGTATCAGTATCATCTCTTTTATTCCAGTATGATTAGCCAACTATTCTTTAAAATACTAAATTATAGTGATCTGATTGTTTTCTATTTTAGCTTGTATGTTCCTAGAAGACAGAGAATGGTGTGTGTTGCTATTCATCTTTTTATTCCTGACATAATACAGCAACCAGCACAATGTTTAGTGTGCAGTAGGTAGTCAATAAATTATATTGACTAAATGTAATAAAATGTACATTTGACTCAATACTCTTTGGTTTATAAAGGAGATGCAACAGTTCTAGTTGTGACACCATGCTAAAGGTTTATATTTCATTGAAAACTGATATATTCTCTTATTTGGAATTCAGATGATCACCCTTCTATCAAAACTCTGGCTAATTTAGTGTGCAAACAGTACTACCTCATACTACCTCAGTATGTCAGAAAGTGTACAATCCACATATCAAGCTTAACATCTAGAAAGCTATTCATAGCTATACTGGGTAAGATGGAAACAGTCAGTTCATTCCACAGCAATGTACAAGTAACTTTCAATTCACTTAAGTGTAGGAAGACTCTCTTATCAACCATCTGGAAGGATCCAAGTTAGCAGATTCAGAACATAACTCCCTTATTTTAAGATTCATAAAATTATTAATTTATAAACTATAGGAATCAGCCTTCTGGGGGGGGTGTGGAATCCACAAGTTAATTTTTGTCAGCTTATCAAGGAAGAGAATTTTGTCAAAGAATATTGGCTTAGTTCACAGACTCAGAAGTGAAGCAGGTTAAGAACCAAGGGAGATGAGTCAGTGGAAATATGTGCCCATAATGTTACCACCAGCATCTCCAATAACAGACACAGAATGCTGACAACATTGCTAGACTACTGACATCTGTCGAGCTTAATAGGCAATAGCTCATTGCTGGCTAATCCTTAGTCATGTGTTCCCTTAACAGCTTCTAAGACCTGTTTCCTTGGGACTCAGAAGTAGAAAATGACTTTAACCAAATCTTAAACCTTTCTTTTGTCTCTAAAAGAAACCAGGTTTGTATGCTGAGCCAACAACAACAACAAATCCTAGCAAATATTCAAATATTCAATAATGCCATCAAAAATTTCATGGTGCCCGTAGGTTTTGTGTGTGTACATTAGCAACACATAAAGTCAAGGCATCAATCTGCAACAAGGAGCTGAGCATAAGATCCCCAGAGTCCTGGCCTGTGTTACTGAACAGACCCATGCGGCTGACTCCTTTAATTGATTTTTGCTTGTCACTTCTATTCTGTTCAGGTCTGCCATTGAATTCCCTTTGTGCTGACATCTAATTTGGCTATGGTGCAATCAGTTTCTAGTCAGTTCAGGAAAAAAAAAAAAAAAGAAAAAAAAAAAAAGTCCACCAGATCGAGAAAGCACCACTGAGCTTACAAAACAGCCAGCAGCCTCTGAGTGACACCTAATATGACAGCAGACATAAGTTTGCTGGGCCTTGGCTCATTACAGATCCTATGTTATCCATAACTAATCTGGTAAATTCCTTTTGACTAACCAAATGGAGCACATGTAAAACAGTAATAGTACATCTAGCACTTTTTAATATCATTGTGTTCAACTGAGGCCTGACCTTTAGGATACAAGAGTTCCTGAACTGAATCCGCTTATCATCATCACTCTGTCAAAATGAACTCTAAGTCAGTGTACTTTTCTACATTGTACTGGAAGAAAATGCTGGTTCCTGGGATCACCTTGGAAAATGAGCAATGTATGCTAGGATCAACCTTCAGAGGCATCAACTACTTCTAACCTGATACATTTCACAAAAACTCAGCCTTAAGGGGTATACTAGACATACATTGCAGCTCTATTTTTAAACCCAGAAGGAATACTGGGCACCAAGAGCATATCTTCAGGTTTAATAGATGAAGAAAATAGATAAGTCATGGTCTGTTTGATTTCCAGGGACAACCAGAGTTATTTGAGAAAAATCCTACTAAAACCTTTTACTCTTAATCCTAGTTGTTACTTTTTGGACTGTTTTGTATTACTCTAATAATGACTTCTATTTACAACTGGTTGGATTCCACCATTGACAATCAAAGCCAGGTGCAAAACAGGAGCCTCTCCTTACAGGAAGGGCTTTGTTGCCTCCAGCAAAATGTAGCCCTGTCTTATCTAGGCTGAGACTGGAGCTGTTAGAACTGGCTCCAGGGCTGGAGAGATAGCCTAGCGGTTAAGAGCACCGACGCTCTTGCAGAGGACCCGGGTTCGATCCCCAGCACCCACATGGCGGCTAAGAACCGTCTGTAACTCCAATTCCAGGAGAACTCCAGTTCCAGGGGAATCCGAGACCCTCTTCTGACCTCCGCGGCATTGCACGACACGGGTGCACAGACCTGCATGCAGACAGTACATTCATACACATACAAAAATAAATAAATAATAATAATAAAAAAAAAAAAAAAAAGAACTGGCTCCATTAGTAGTTCTACCCTGCCTGCTGGGGTGGGAATGGACAAACTCCTAAGAGGGTACTGCCAGCTGAAGACTGGGAGAACCCTTGCCAAGACATTGGGAATACCTACTGCACCCCATCTAATATAAAAACTCCACATTCTTGAAAACTCACATTTAGCAGCCTGAGGCCAACTCTAAACTAGCCACTTCCCAGCCTACTCCATTAACATCTTCCTAGAACATACTTTATGCAAAATAATTTGAAACTCTGGCTCACCCTCTGCTTTAACTTCTATAATAAAATACTTCATCCCTTTATAAACTGAACCAACAGAAAGTAAATCTCACAGAAAATAAGTGTCTGAGAGGTATCCAGCCCAAAGTGGCACATCTACAATGGAACCTCTATATCTAAGACTCACAGAACATAGTGGAACAAGGAGCAGAAAGAATACTAATGCATCTCTCAACTCTCACCAGCAAAGCTTTCTCATGTAACACAGAGCAGTTAACATAGACCACAACTGGTCAAGTGTAGAGAATAAGAGACTGCAGAGTGCATGTACCTAGATAGGACTTCTATATTAAACCTCATCCACCAAGGGCTCAGGGACCATTGTGGAAGAAGGGGTAGAAAAACTGTAAGAACAGGGGCTGATATGTGACCATAAAGAAACAAGGCAGTGAAAAACTTGCTCATAGGAACTTACAGCAATGGTGACAGCATGTACAAGACCCATGCAAACTCAAATCAGACAAAAACTCAGTACAGAACCAGGAAAATGGGCAGGAAGCCCCAACCTTAGCAAAGAAGTACTGGCAGCTGATCACTGCTAGGTGTAGAAGGCTAGGCTTTAAGAACTCCAGTGAATGATCTCATACTAAGGGATATGTGGATATACAAACATGACTTGATAGGCCTTATCGTACATGACAGAATATACATAAAATCATATGGGGTGCAGATCATAAAGGGGGTCTAAATATGATTAAGATATATTGTATGAAATGTACCAAAATTCAATAAAAATGCAATCCTAGAGGGGGAAAAGTGGTGAATCTGAAAACAAGAAGAAAGGGTCAAGCAAGAATAGCCTGAAAAGGTTACAGGATGGCATTCACTTCCACAGCACATCAGTAAAACTGGAACAATACAGAGAAGATGAACATAATCTCTGTGCAAGGATGACAGTACGTTCATGAAGTTTTCAGTATTTTAGTGGGGGCCAAGAGAAAAACAAAGAGGCCGCCATGCCTGTCCCCTCCCTCAATAAATCTTTATATCTTAAAAAAAAAAGGTACAAGATGAACTTTACTGATGTGTGGTTTCTTCTCTAGGCTCCAATACTGATCCATAGTATGACCTGAATATGAAGCTTTTTTTTCCCCCCCAAGAAAAAAGGGGGCTACAGGTCTCCCTGTAGCCGCAGCTGTCCTGGAACTCACTCTGTAGACCAGGCTGGCCTTGAACTCACAAAGATCCGCCTGCCTCTGCCTCCCAAGTGCTAGGATTAAAGGCGTGCGCCACCACGCCCAGCTCACTCTCTTTTTCATATCAGTGTTATCACCAGATCTATGATTACTCCAAACTCGTTAAAAATTAAGTCCCTGACTTGAGCCAGTAAACAGTAAAGTGATGAATCTGGGCCAAAAAGTAGTTCATTCTCTGTGGGAGACTGGCTCAAGGGCAGTGGGTCCTCTAGGCTGTGCAGATTACATACATCCCTGATGTATTCTCAGACCTGGACAGTGGGAATTGACATGCTTGAGATGCCAATCTCCACTGTCCCCAAATTCTAGCTTTTTCAGAACATGTGTTCTGATGAATAGTCTTTTCCTTTAAATGAAGCAACAGACTGGGTTTAGAAGCCAGTACTGATCTCCTAGGGAAGATGCCAGTCAATGGCATTTGTACTACATGAGATTCCACTCTCTGCAGCTCCAAGTGCCATGGCTGTAAAATGCCACCAGAGATATTTTGCTACCCCAGGGCAGTCTCAGCAGCCAGGACCTGGGCTACCTACTGCTTCTGCCCTAAAACAGAAAATCTAGCAACTGGCTTATGAAGCACCATAGACAATCCCAAACGTATCCTTTTCTTTTCTTTTTGGGGTAGGGTCTTACCATGTCATCCCAGCTGTCCTGGAAGTCACTATATAGATCATCTCAGGTTGTCCTGAATCTCAGAGTTCACCTGCATCTGCCCGAGTGCTAGGACTAACGGTGCCCAAACACATCTCCATGCAGTCCTCCAGCACTGCTCTTCCCAGTTGAACAACTTCCTCTCAGAAAGACAGAAACTCACATGTAGACATAAAAGCATCTCTCCAATTTGCTTTAAAAGAAAGGGCTGTGGGGGCTGGAAAGATGGCTCAGTGGTTAAGAGTACTGGGCGTGGTGGCGTGTGCCTTTAATCCCAGCACTCAGGAGGTAGAGGTAGGCGGATCTCTGTGAGTTCAAGGCCAGCCTGGTCTACAGAGCGAGCTCCAGGACAGCTGGTACTAAAAGGGAGACCCTGCCTCAAAGATACCAAAAAAAAAAAAAAAGGAAAAAACTAAAGAGTACCGACTGCTCTTGCAGAGGACCCGGGTTCAATTCTCAGCACCCACCTGGTGGCTAAGAACTCTGTGAGTTCAAGGCCAACCTAGTTTACAGAGTGAGTTCCAGGCCAGCTGAGGCTATAGGGAGACCCTGTATCAAAAAAGACCAAAAAAAAAAAAAAAAAAAAAAAAAAGAGCTGAATGAAGATCTAAGCTGTACCTGTGGCAAGTCAAGTCAAGCAGGTATGGATTTTAATCTGCCACTTCTTTGCCAGCTGTACAAACTTGGACAGGACAGCATCTAGCAACATCTGGTTGTTTTTTTATTGTTGTTTGTTTTGAGACAATAGGGTCTCCTTGTAGCTCCAGATGTCCTGTAACTCACTATGTAGACCAGGCTGTCCTTGAACTCACAGAGATCTGCCTGCCTCTGCCTCCCAAGTGCTAGGATTAAAGGCATGAGCCACCATGCCTGGCATAACATCTGCTTTTTAATGTGTGAACATCTGCTTTTTAATGTGTGAAATGAAACTTGTGTTTGCAGAGTTGTGAGGACTATATGAATAAATTTCTAGATCATGGTAGTGCTTAGTAAATGAGAAAGGGGCATCACTAAAATTTCAAACTAGGGGAGAGGAAGAGTCGAGAGCTAGCAGCATTCGAAGCTTTGGGACAGACCCTTGGTCCTAACTTCATCCAGAACACATTTCTTGGGATAAGAACCTTGTGCTCCTGTGAGAGACAGCTGACCTTCAGGAAGCAATACAATTCTCTAAAGGCTTGGTAATTTGGAATGCAGCTAGACAGAAAGAAAAAGGGGGCACAGGGCACGGTGGTGCACTTAATCCCAGCACATGGGAAGGGGCCAGAGGCAGGGGAATCCCTGTGTTCAAAGTCAGCTGGGGGAGAGGAGGGGGAGAGGAGGGGAAGGGAGACAGACAGGTTCAGTCAAAGGCTCCTAGGCTGATCAATACAGTGAACAAGTTCTGAGAATCTGTTTAACTTTTACAAGTTAGTGCATTATTAATGTCTATGGACTGTCATAGTTAGGAACAGTTCTAAGGAGCTTTTCCTTAGGACTCTCGGCTCACTCTAGTTGGTAAGTCATCACACCAGCAGGATCCATCTCATTCCTCTTGACTACTTTTAAAAGGTTTTTAAGGGGGCTGGAGAGATGTCTCAGTGTTTAAGAGCACTGGCAGCTCTTGCAGAGGACCCAAGTTCATTTCCCAGCACCGACATGGCTGCTAACAACCATCCGTAACTCTGGTTCCATGGGATCCAGCAACCTTTCCTGACCTCTTCAGGGATTGTACAACATGGGTGTACTTAAATACATGCAGACAATATGGTCATACACATAAAATCGGAAAAAAAAATTTATTTTTAATTTTTGGTCTTTTTGAGATAGGGTATCCCTGTAGCCCCAGTGAGCATGGAACTCAGTATATAGACCAGGCTGGCCTTGAACTCACAGAGATCCACCTGCCTCTGCTGGGATTAAAGGCATGCACCACCACACCTGGTTAATTATTTTAAGTTTTCATTTTATTTATTTATTTATTTATTTATTTATTTATTTATTTATTTATATTTTTGTGCTGAGGGATGTCTCACCATGTAGCGGAGGCTGTCTTGGAAGTCGCTTTGTATCCTAGACTGGATTTGAACTTGTGATCCTCCAGCTTCAGCCTCCTAAATGGTAAGATTACAGGTATATGCCACTATAACTGGCTTGCAAGACTATTTTAATATTAATATCATTAAGTATTTTTACTACTGAGAAATTCACTATTAAAGACCTCTGGAGAAAGGAAAATCAAATAAAGCCTAAGGTGTAGGACAGATAAGTGTCTTGAGTGGAGTAGTGTATGTATGAAGAAGCCAAATGAACAGGATACAATAACATACTTAGTGTGTGCTGGGTGTGTAGTGATGCCCTCATCTGTATTCCTAGACATTGAAGGGGTCAAGGCTGGTGGATCACTTGAGCCCTGGTATCCAAATCCTGTCTGGGTAACATAGTGGGACCCAGTCTTTTTTAAAGTAGGAGTGAAAAACAAAATAAAAAATAAAAAAACACTGAAATGCTGTCCAATTAGAGAACAAGGTAGAAGGGAAATGCAACCAAGGGGCTGGAGAGATGGTCAGAAGAGTGAGTACTGTCCTTGCGAGGCCCACAGTTTCGTTCCTAGTACTCAGGTTGGGAGGCTTATGATTGCTTCTCACTCTGGCTCTTATTCAACACCTCTGGCCTCCACTGGCACCTACACTTTTTTATTTAAAAAATATTTTTATTTTATGTACGTGAGTATACAATCTGAATGTTTGTAAGTGCATCTGTTTCGTGCAATGCCCACGGAGGTCAAAAGGCAGTGCTGGGTCCCCTAGATCTGGAGCTACAAATGGATGTTAGCTGCCACATGAGTGCGGGGAATTGAAACTGGGTGCTCTTAGCCGGGCGTGGTGGTGCACGCCTTTAATCCTAGCACTTGGGAGGCAGAGGCAGGCGGATCTTTGTGAGTTCGAGGCCAGCCTGGTCTACAGAGCAAGTTCCAGGACAGCTGGGGCAACAGGGAGACCCTGTCTCGAAAAGACCAAAAACAAACAAAAAAAAGAAACTGGGTGCTCTTAACCACTCTCAAGCCCTAAATAATGGGGCCTGGAGAGATGGCCTAGCGGTTAAGAGCACTGACTGCTCTTGCAGAGGACCCAGGTTCAATTCCCAGCACCCACATGGCGGCTGAGAACCGTCTGTGACTCCAATTCCAGGAGAACTCCAGTTCCAGGGGAATCCGAGACCCTCTTCTGACCTCCGCGGCATTGCACGACATGGGTGCACAAACCTACATGCAGACAGTATATTCATACACATTCAAAAATAAATAAAATTAAAAAAAAATGCAACCAAGGTACTAATCAAAAAGGATATTAATGAAAGTCAATAATGATGAATTTTGTGATATTCACCACATCATGATTCACTTTTGAACACAGACAAATCCTCTAAAAATGTCACATTATCACACAAAAGTAAATAAAATAAAATATAACCTGGCACTGAATTATAGAACACTATCTCAGGGGCTGGAGAGATGGCCTAGGGGTTAAGAGCGCCGACTGCTCTTGCAGAGGACCCAGGTTCGATCCCCAGCACCCACATGGAGGCTGAGAATTGTCTTTAACTCCAGTTTCAGGGGAATCTGACGCCCTTTTCTGACCTCTGAGGCATTGCACATCATGAGCGCACAGACCTACATGCAGACAGTACATTCATATAAATAAATAAATAAATAAATAAATAAATAAATAAATAAATAAATAAATTTTAAAAAAATATATTTAGAAAATTTTTAAAAAGAACACTATCTCTACTGTGATAATAGTTGGAAGATACCAGCTCATCAAATAATGACTTTCAGATAACAAAGGACTCAGTGGGGTATTGAAATCTCCTACTATGAGTGTACTGGGGTTAGTCTGTGACTTGTGGTCCTGGAGAATTGTCTTTATAAAGTTTGGTGCACCAGAATTTGGGGCATATATATTCATAATTGTGAAATCTTCTTGGTGAATTGTTCCTTTGATAAAAATGTAATGGCCTTCTTTGTCTCTTCTGATTTCTTTTACTTTGAAGTCTATTTTGTCTGATATTAAAATAGCAACACCTGCTTTCTTTTTGGTACCATTTGCTTGGAATATTTTTTTCCATCCCTTCACTTTAAGGTGGTGCCTGTCCTTGAAGGTAAGATGTGTTTCTTGTAGACAGCATATCGATGGATTCTGTTTCCTAATCCAATCTCCCAGTCTATGTCTTTTGATTGGGAAATTTAGTCCATTAATATTTAAGGTTATGACTGAAAGGTTTGTGTTGCTTCCTTTTGCCTTATTATCCGTTTGTGGTTTGGGTTTCGGTTTCTACTTCTGCAGTTATGCTTTTATTGATTTCTCTTTCTAGGTGCCTGGGGTTGGTTGCTCCTTTCTTCTGTCCTTTGAATTGCTTCAAGTATTCTCTGAAGGGTTGGTTTTCCGGACATGGATTCTTTCAAGTTGTTTACGTCATGTCAGATAACAGAGAATTCTGTCCTCATACTCCCGAATGAATCTTTATGACAGTTTCACTTTAAATTTCATCATAAAAGTTCCCATAATATAAAATATATTTCCCATAATATAAAATACATTTTACATCTATTAAACTTTCTTTTTCTTTTCCACACTGAAGAGTCACCTGAACTAACTACAATATAAGCACTACTCTATTTTTGGCTGTACTGACTAATGGTATAGGATTTTAGATGGAAGAGGACTTATGACAGAACAATTAGTTACATCTTAAAATGGGTACAATACATTCAAATATCAATTTAACTAACTGACTATTATGTTCATTTTTCCAGTTTTCAAAAAGAAAAATATATGCTCAATAACAAGAATACAAAAATTCTAAGTAACTAAGTTTCCTGGCCTTGAACTAAAAACAAAGGTGTAAGAGAAATAACAAAAAGAAACAGGCCAATGGCTTCATTTTAATATTCATTTTAATATTCATTTTAATATTCACTGCCCACTTCACATCTACCTGAAATAAAATAAAATGAAACCAATCAACACCAGTGTGGGGAAGGGGATTCCTGGACTCAGGCTGTTGTAAATATAGACAAAATTAACCACACTGGTCTTTCCTTTTTTCATCTTGTTAAAAAGTTAAAACATTAAATTTCCTATGATGATTTTATTACCGATCACAATCTATAGATTTCCTACAGAACTAAAAACTAGTGTATTTGAAATTTCCTAGTTAATAATGAAAGGTCACCTTCCTTGCAGAGGATTAAGCACTGAGGAAAGATTTTTTCTGACACATGCAGGATCTCAATTTAGATAAACTGATACCAGTAACTTCTTTGCCTAAACTCCTAGGAAGCTGTTGCATCCAAATGCTTAAAAAAAAAAAAAAAAAAGGCAATGAAGCTGAAACACATAAATGGTTACTAAATTAGAAAGAAGTCTAGAATAATATGTGCTGAGCAGCAGCAAGATTATTTCTGCCCTATTCAAGGTTACCTAAGAGTAGAGCAAGAAAAACAAAAACTGTCATAACTGCAAATAGCAGTGTGCCAGCAGCACCACTGAGGGTTCCACATTGCTCAAAAACCAAAGTTCACTATAGCTCATTTAGAAATTCCCTTCTGGGGCTGGAGGGATGGCCTAGCGGTTAAGAGCACCAACTGCTCTTGCAGAGGACCCGGGTTCAATCCCCAGCACCCACATGGCAGCTGAGAACCGTCTTTGACTCCAGTTCCAGGGGAATCCGCGACGCCCTCTTCTGACCTCTGCAGCATTGCACGATACGAGGGCACAAACCTACATGCAGACAGTACATTCATACACATACAAAAATAAACAAATAAAATTAAAAAAAAAAAAAAAGAAATTCCCTTCTGTTCCAGGTCTTTCATGATATGTAAAAATAGAGGAATTATGAACATGCCATTTCATAGAATAGATTATGGAAAAGGAAAGCTGAACCCCAGGACTTTCTGTGGAATCCTAAATACGGGTTGGCTACAGCACATTACATTCTTCACTGAAGAGGTTGATCCAAGTCTATATGGTAAGGGCTGATGGCCTGTGGACTGAGCTAAGAATTACCTAGACTCAGTGCCTTGCTTTCTGCTGTACAAAGAGAAAGAACGAAGGTCTTCCCAAGTTGTAAGACTAAACAAATCAATGTGTGGAAAAACTTAGAAAAGTATGTTAACTAATACCAGCATTAGCAATTCAACATTAATAGACTGTGTGACTTGACAAGCATCTATTTCACTGTATAAAAATAAAAAGATTGTATTGATTCAGATAACACTCCTCCCTTGACATGGGAATGCACATAGGTACTCTTGCTGAACGAAGCAACATATGTTGGACCCTCTGCAGACCTCCGGAGTCTCTACCTAAGTGTTTTACCCAACAGCACTGATCATTCCATATTCTGAGCTTGGGGCCACATCTCCAACCTCCACTTCTGGTTCCAACTGGCTTCCCATCTTCTACCCCACTCCTCCCAGGTCATCTGAGAATTCCTTACAGCTGCTCTTCCTACCTTGGTCTACCAGTTCTCTGCTCAGAAACCTCCAGAGCCACTTCATCACGTAGCCATGAATTCTGCTGTCCATGCCTCCCTCCTTCCATGTGCCCTCAATTCTAGTCAAAACAGCACCATTTCTCCCAATAAAGTCCTCCATGGTTTCTCTTCAATGAGAATCCTTTCCAGAACTAACTAGAACACTTAATACCTCCGCACCCGATACACAGCCAAATTGGATGACAGGAAGGTCTGCCCTCTTCCTCAAACTCTGAACAAAAACTATCTTTAAAGACAAATAAAGATAAGTGGTCATGGAGACAAATAGTTTGATTGTATGAAGGGTCAGCCTAAAAGCTAAATTGTAATTCATATTGTGCATTCAGTGATCTTTTGCCCTTCTTGAAGACAGAATGCTGCAACTATACTATTAAAGGGGGACAGAGAAGGCAGTCAGCCTAAGGAGCAGCAGTATGAGAGGGTTTAGGACCACGGGTGCCCTCATCCAGCTGGCCAATATCCAGCTCTACCCTTCTTCCAAACTGTGAGACCCTGTGCTAGTCACTGGTGGGGTCTGATGAAGCACAGGAGCTATCTATAAGAGCCTGCTGGACAGAGCGAGCTCTTCTAGAAAGACAGGACTGGTGAGCTGAAGGCTCCACAAGGTGAGGCTTCTCACCACTAACTCAGGAACACACCCACCTAAAACCCTTCCAACTCACGGGAATTACAGGTGTGAAAACCACAAGTGTGATAGTCAGGAAACAGTCAAAACTGACTGAGCTAAGTTGGACAGACCAGGGTACAAATCTGGACTTTTTATTCCTAATCACTCAGTGGAACCACAGACCAGGACCACACAAATCAGCAAAGGCATTGTCTGACCCCGGTATATTTTGCTGCCACCAACCAATATAAAAAGCAAGCAAGCACACAGATCAACACCACAAAAGTTAGTAAGATGGGACTCCCAATGGAGGCCATATGGGCATCTCTGGGTGAGTTGTCTGTTTCAGTCTCACAGTAGCCTTCTCTGGGTCACAAGGACAGACTACTTTCATTCACCAAGTACTGTACACCATTTCCTCTGTCTTTAAAACTCACTTCCCTGACTACAGTTACTAGTATAAGGCCTAACTCAACTGTAGACTCAACACTCAACCAGGTTACAGCTGCTCACATCGATTCACCACACCAGAGCCTTTAAATGTTGAAGGTAGATAGCAGCTGCTCAGAGACATCTACATTAAAAAGGAAAGGAAAGGTTATGGAGATCCTCAGAGCCAAACATGGGGACAGGCAAAGAACGGGGGTGGGGGGGGTGGGGGGGTGTTTGAGGGGTGGGGAGTGGAGAGTTCCAATCAACTTAGGGCTTCCTTGGTGATTTCTTCAAACATTCCCTTAACTTCAAAAACACTGTTGCTCAGTGCTAGGGTCTGAATCTGGAATGTCCTCTACGGGCTCCAGAGCTTGCCCCAGTGACCCCAGCTGGCGGTGCTTGCTTGTTCGGGAGGCTGCAGAATGACTGAGACATGGGACCTTGCTAGTCCCTAGGGCAGACTTTGAAGGACAGACCCACTTCTGGTTCTGTGCTGCTGTGTTGGTTCGGCCTCCTGGTTCACAACAAGCTCCACTCTCCACACCTTTCCCTTCATGGCAGACTTAACCTCTGAGACCCTAAGTCACAATAAATAACTTGCTTAAGTTATTTCTATCAGGTATTTTTATCATGGTGAGAAAAGCAATAGGTCCAGATGTACATCTCTTCCTCTCCTTCCTCTGTTCTTCCAGAACATACTGAAACCATTAATGTGCCTAGAGAAAAGTGAAGTTTTAGAATTCCTAAAAAAAAAAAAAAAATCAATGGCCCTAATCTGGCACCAATCTTCAATATTTATTAAATAATTTAAAACCAGAAAATAATGTTCTGGGATACTTTCTCTTCATCTGAAAATAATATAAGTGTGAATACAGAAAATTTGGAAAACTGAGTGCAATTACTTAAATTTAATTAAGTAATTCATTTAATTAAGCATTTTCTAAACTTTCTACAAGTTTTGGAAACAATCATCTTTAGGGCATAAAAAAACCTCTACTTGAAGAGAAGTGTGAGAAGTCATTGAACTGTCTCTTCATGAGGCCTCTCAGGGGTTTCTAATGTTTTACAGGTCTAAATAAGACAGCGAAAGATGACTTTCTGCCCCGAGCTCTCCCCACCACTGTGGAATGCTTCTTTAGGAAAGATGCTCAGATGTGCAACTCCAAAGCTGAGGGACAGGCCCATTTCTATGGTGCCTGATAAATGTTATGTATCTGTGAGTGTAGTTTGTATAAACACACAATTAAGAACACCTAGCAATTGCTCTAGGTAACTGATAACATTTCCTTTTAAGCAAAAAATAATATGACCATTTTCGAATAAAAAAAAGATGATAAAAGTTCTGGTAAGTTGGCTTTCTTATGAATCAAGTCTTCTTTTTCTATTCTGAAATAAAAATATTCAACCTAGAAATTGCAAGTGTGTGCTTAGTCCCTTTGTGAACAAAGAGTGCTATAATAATAAAACAGACCATGAGTAACAAAGACAAAGTTCTGGTTTGACTCACTCTTTTTCACGGGATGTGGTATGTGCTAGTGGTGTGTGGTGGTGGCAAGAATTAGAAGGAGGATGAAGAGAATGGGAAGTAGGAAGGATAGAGGGGACACATTAGATAAAGCCTTCTGACACGGCAATGAAGCTGTAACACATAATCCCAAAGCATAAGAAACGAAGATAAGGCCACTTTAGCAACTAACCCCAGAGTGCTTCAAATCCTGGGAGGTATCAGGCAGTGGGAAAGAAGGAATAGGTTAAACAGGCCAAAACTTTGAAAAGGCCTTTTTAAAACATCCAGAGCCATTTTGTTACTTTATGAACTAAAAATGCGTTGTATTAAATTCATCAGCTCAGAAGTTTAGAGTCAGGTATGATATGTGGACAAATCACATGAGTAAGTTCATGAATAAATCATGGCTATACCACCTCTGCTTCCTTATCTCCCATCCTGGGATTTTCACCTTTAGTTTAAATTATTCATCTTGGTACTAAGTACTGTTATTTTGGATGAAAACACAACTTCTGTTTGAGAAATGCCGCTAGATTTTTAAAGCATAGAAAACTAGTTAATAGGCCCTAATACAACCCTCTCCAGATGCTCTCTTCCCATTCTGAGAAGGAACCAGAAGCTAACCGCCACTGCTGACAATGTGCATGGCCAGCAATCAGCACAAGCCAAGTGCATAAGCCTTCCTGAGCTGCTCCCCTCACGGCCAGAGGAAGTCCTCTGACATCCAGAGCAGCACCTGCACACAGGGCAAAGATCAACTCTGCCACCACTCAGCATTTCTAACCTTGGGAACTGCTGTGTTTCTGTGAAATTATAAGGGAGACTATTTTGATCTCTGAAATTTCAAATTATGTTTTAAAATTTTCAAATCTACAGATTAGTCATCTCCTTGGTCTTTGGGTTCCTTTGAACCTTTATGTCAAGAGATTATACTTTATAAAAATCAAGCAAAACTATGAACTTGTAAAATATCATAGTAAAATATCATATCATAGACCTGTTCACAGGAGGAAGAAAATGGCTGTGAAGAGCTGCTGATTGCACGTGTGGAACATCTGGCAGACAATTGACAAGGCAGTGGTAAGAGTTCAAGGGCTTTGGGGCATACATTTAGTTTCCTACTTGGAAACATTTCCATTGAAAACACCATGAGATGGATCCTAACATGAAATGGTGGCTTAGATTGGTGAGTGGTGGTGCCAGGAGGGGACTATAATGTCAACTACTTCATCAGCCTCCATCGGTGCTTCAATGCAGATGGGGAACTCCTTCCTGAGAGGAAAGCAAACCAAAAAATGGACTTACTCGTTTCCCAAATTCTCTTCTCTTCCAGGATACACCACACCAGAAAGCCAGGCATCTTCCTAACTCTTCTGACACTTGCTCTCTCATCT
Source organism: Rhizomys pruinosus (assembly GCA_009823505.1). Taxonomy (NCBI): domain Eukaryota; kingdom Metazoa; phylum Chordata; class Mammalia; order Rodentia; family Spalacidae; genus Rhizomys; species Rhizomys pruinosus. Next base: position 348,223 of record VZQC01004613.1, on the reverse strand, counting down.
TTACACACATGCTTTCTAAGCCTCCACCAGGATCTTCTTCAAGAACTCTCTCAGCAATTCACCAACCGCACTATTGCTGTATAAGTCTACATCATCAAAATTCCAAGCCCAGCATGTTGGCAGCACCTGGGAGGCAGTGGCAGGCAGATCTGAGATTGAGGTCAGCTTTATGGCACTGCCGCTCTGCTGGGTGGTATAGCTCAGACTCAAGGATGGGCAATAACATGTCCTATCCCAAGATCTGTGGTACCTATCTTGCTCCCTCCAATCCACTCTCACATGCCCAACAGAGGACCTTTCTGAAATCCAAGTGTTCTCAAGACACACCAACTTAACACAAACTCCTCTTGCTTCTCAGAACCAACGCTCAACTCCTCATAACGTTCTAAAGCTTTGTGCTGTGCTCACAGATTTTACACCATCAATTCCTCCCAGTCGCTCACATCCTAGCTCTGCCTCCCTCTCCAGTAGACACTGCTTTGTTTGGAACTCCTAGAACATTCCATGTCTCCATGCTTCCAGTCTCTGCTGGACACTGTCTCTTTCCTGTGTGGGGCCCTTCAGGTTGTAGTTTAGATGTCAGTTAGATGTCCTCTCTAGTTTAATATTAACATCCAGCAGGGCGTGGTGGTGCACACCTTTAATCCTAGCACTTGGGAGGCAGAGGCAGGTGGATCTTTGTGAGTTCAAGACCAGTCTGGTCTACAGAGTGAGTTCCAGGAGAGCCGAAGCTACAGGGAAACCCTGTAAAAAAAAAAAAAAGTCAATTCTCTTCAAATTAATCTAAAAATGTAATCTCAATCAAAATTAGATACTTCTTTGTTTTTAGAAATTGAAAGCAGATTCTAATATTCACATGGAAGTATGAAAAACCTAAGGATATCAAAAAAATACTGTGAAAAAGTTGTTTAACTTTGCAGTCCCTTGGTTACAAATGTGCCTTTCTGGCACGTCTTTAAGTAGGCAGGTAGGTCTGGGCTGTATAGGAAGGCCAGCTGGGCAGGAGCCATCACGTAGCATCTTCCACAGTCTCTGCTCCATGCTTGTGCCTTCAGATTTCTGCCTCAAGTTCCTGACGTGACTACCCTCAATGATAGATTGTGACATGGAAGTATAAGATTAAACAGACCCTTTCTCCCCAAGTTGATTTGAGTCATGGAATTTTTGAGGGGTGGTCTTTTCGAGACAGGGTCTTCCTGTAGCCCCAGCTGTCCTGGACCTCACTCTGTAGACCAGGCTGGCCTTGAACTCACAGAGATCCGCCTGCCTCTGCCTCCCAAGTGCTAGGATTAAAGGCGTGCGCCACCACACCCAGCTCAGGTCATGAAATTTTTTTTTTACAGCAATAGAAAAGTAATTGGAACATTATCTTTGAGAGAAACATATCGCATATCTACACACCTAGTAAAGGCTGAGTGAAATAAAACCGACCCTACTAAGTTTGATGACGTCAAACAACCAGACCTGTACATGCTGTTGTTACAACTATAATACTAAAACTCTAACAGTTATAACAAAATTATAAATGGTACAGCCATTTTTGAAACTAATTTGCAGTTTTTTAAAAAGTTAAACACATTTTAAACAAGTCAACAACAAAACCCCAAATAACTGGATTTTTTTGATGGTCAAATGCCTGAGTAGACATTAAAAAAAGGCACACAGATGAAATATACAAAAAAATGCTCATCACCAATTATCAGGGAAGTACAAACAAGTAAAGTGAGGGCTGGAGAGATGGCTCAGTGGCTAAGAGCTGACTGTTCTTACAGAAGACTCAGGTTCAAATCCCAGCTCCCATATGGCAGCTAACAACCATCTGTAACTGTAGTTCCAGGGAATCCAATGTCCTCTTCTGTCCTACAAGAGCACTATATGACATGGGTGCATTTGCACACATGCAGGTATGACACTCTTACACATAAAATAAAAATAAATAAAAATTAAAAATGAATAAATAAGTAAAGCAATAAGGTATCACTTCACTGCAGTCACACCATTATGCCCTCTGAAAAATAATTGTTTAAACTCACTAAAAACAAAAAGAACTAAACATGATAAATGTTGGCAAGGAAGTAGNTTTTTTTTTTTTTTGACATGAGCCATTTTTACACATACTTTTTACTCTCCTTTTAGTCTTTACTCTTCTCACAGTCACATCACAAAGAAATAAAATACATTATTTCCATTTGGTTAGAAAGGTTTCCAGAAGTTAAGTAGTGCATTATGACTCACAGTGAATTTTCTGGAGTCCAGTTCAAAGAGACAGCATAGAAACTCTCTAACAGCATGCTAATGGCTCTCAGAGAACTTGTTGTTACATGGGAGGACTATGGTCCTACTTCCTATGTCACCCCTAGGACCTGCCTCAGTTACCTTGCACCTCCTCATGTACTTACTGGCTCATCCCTCTACTAGCCTGGCTGGCTGCTTGCCCTGGAGACTTCAGCCTAAAGGTTTCTTCTTCTGACAATTCTCCCCGCTACCTAATCTCCACTAGCCACAGGCCTGGTCCCAGTCCCCTGGCTGTAAGTCATTCTGTGCTTAAGGATCACCTCTTGACAGTACCTTGTCAAGTGCTTACTTATCACTCATCTTCCTCCACCACATAAACCTGCACGTGTCTAAGGCAGCCTTCTCACCACGGTGTTCCTAAGGCCAGTCTAAATGTTTGCTGAACAGGCAAGCCTCTCTGATTGGACTGGGCAGCCAGGACACACCAGGACAAAGCAACCAGAGACCCTGCTGCTGTGGTCCACAAGGAAATTGAGTTTTCCAGACTGCTGGTTAGCTACTCATAAATGAACTCATGGCAACGGTGACAGCATGCACAAGTCCCATATAAGCTCAAACCATACAGAATCCCAATACCAGCATGGGGAACTGGGTAAGAAACTCCAACTCAACCTAAGGAACTTTGGGCAACCAATGGCTGCTGGGAGGGGGAAGAGTCAGTCTCTTTAAAGGATGGGACTATTGGTAGGTTAACCAGGATCCAGTGGATGGACCCATATTCAAAGACATTTGCAAACACAAATTAAGATTTTATAGGCCTTATTAAGAGTACGTTAAATTGGGCAGGGGCAGTTAGGGGAGGTGTGGCTAGAGAAGGGGATGGAAATACCATCAAATTATATTGTATGAAAACCGCAATTCAATAAAAAAATTTAAGTTTGAGACATACTCTTGACTTGTGTTGATGATGCGTGCTATACGCCCTTGGGTAAAATAATTTGATGTAGTATTGAGACTGTCACTAGGAATTGTTCGTGTATAATTTATGCTCACAATATTTTTAAGTGCACTATTAGGGAGATGCTGCACCTTAACTTGGTATGTGAGGAAAACCCCAGAACACACAAAAATATTTTCCCAAGTTACTTGCAAGTGGCTATGTGGGTGGGCTGCATCTGATTCTGAACACCAAGCTGGAATCTTGGGTCTTTCAAGGATAAACAGATCCTGTGATGCTCTCAATGAAACCCAGGAACTTCATAGACATGTCATAAGGGGCTAACATCACTACTGCAGAGAGAAACAGAAACTTCTCGCCTCCCATTCCTTCCAGAAGCTTTACCAAGTACCTGGGAATGCAGTCTCCACATAGCACCTGCAGAGAAATCTGCTCAAAGGCCACACCCACCACAACCAGAGGGAAAATTTTTTTCATCTTTTTTTTTTCCTGCAAGAATAAATACAGTGTGGAGTTACTGTTTTCCTCAGAATAGAATACAGGAGAAAACACAGCAGCTAGTTTTCACCCTAATAGTGTTCAGTAGGCCAGCTTAAACATTAGTAAAGAAATTTGAGGTTGTGTGTGCTTTGGCCTTGGCCGCAGTGCAACAATGGGGTGGAGAAGACAGCCTGCTCTGCTCAGGGGGGTTCTCCTGGGGGCAGGGCAGTTGTGCCAGCTGGGAGCAAGGCAGTTGTGCCAGCGGGGGGCAAGGCAGCTGTGCCAGTGGGGGGCAAGGCAGCTGTGCCAGCGGGCAGCTTCCTACTCCAAGCTCTCTGTGACTTATTCAAACTTTTTTCAACTTCTTTCTGAAGAGAAAGAGACTGGAAGAGGGAAGAAAACTGAAACACTAGATCAAGAAAAACTACATTTTCGCATTACAAACCTTTTATTCATACCATGAAGCACTGCAGAGTTCCCACTCTGGACTGGACACACAACCCAGCTATTCTAGTACTCTGATCAGCATGGTTACCAAACTGATAGCTTCTGGGTAATATGGCTGTGCTTCTAACCATTAAACTGAAAGCCTTAGGAATAGTCCTCAAACATTCTCCCAAGAACCCACATCCCATCACAGCAAATCTGTGAAGACTTGTCTAGTAGTCACAACTGCAGATAAATAATTTCCTGGATAACGATCTCTTTGCGCTCATGGTTTGCTCTGTATAATTGCAGCCTTCTACTCGGTCTTTTAGAAAGAATATACTTAGAGGCAAATAACTTCATACCAATTTTCCAGGAGAATCTTTCCACATTTAAATGTATAAATGTTAATGTAAACTAAAATAAGAAATCCTAGAAATGTGTTCTTGTACAAAACAGAATGACAAAGTGAAAATAACAGTTAAAAAATAAGTTTATACAGGTGTGCAATCTCATTTGTACTGTTTGCCATTTGAACTTTGGAAACAGGAATTTCTCTCCTACCCTTTATATAACAAGCATAAATAGCTGCCATTACCTCTTAATAATTGTACATATGTAATAAAAGAAAACAGAACATCTGAAAAAAACAAAGTGCTATTGAAAGGTAAAAATTAGTGCTGGTGACGACGGTAAGGAATTTTACTTGATACTGAAGTAAAAGGATGCCCTAAGTGCAACTGCAATTCTTCAGTTTAGACTAGGAGGCTGATGGAGGAACTGCACCATGTATGGAGAGTTCTTTTTTTTCCCCCTTACAACTAGGTAATTGTTGCTAGCATCCACAGATGGGAGAGTTCTTACATAGAACCCTAGAGGAATCCATATTTTCTGGTGTACATCATACTCAAACCCTAAATTTGTCAGAGAGCAAACATTATCTTTACATAGATGACTAATGTGAGAAGCATGCTACATCAAAAATTGTTGAAATACCAATTTTTATGTCTATCATGTTTCCCAAAGATGACATCAATTCTTATGTTTGAGAATAAAATATTCAAGTAATTCCTTAGAGACAAATACCAAAGATGTGTTGTCTTTAATGCTAAAAACAAAACAAAAAACCCAAGCCGACTAGGGCTTTACCATTCTGCATTCTTGGTAATGACACCTGTTCCTTTTTCCTTTCCAAAATTGTATTTTCACTGTGATTTTTAGATAATAGTAGCTGTTTCCCACCACTACCTACTAGTTTGAGTACCTCAAGCAAAGTATGAGTTTTTTAAAAAGTATATATTTAATTTCTCTTTTTAAAAATTTTTATTTATTATTTTATGTGTATGAATGTACTGACTGCATGTAGGTTGTTGCATCCGTGTCATGCAATGCTGCGGAGGTCAAAAGAGGGCGTCCTATTTCCCTGGAACTGGAGTTAAAGACGGCTCTTAGCCACCATGTGGGAACTGGGACTCAAACCCGGGTCCTCTGCAAGAGCAGTCAGTGCTCTTAACTGCTGAGCCATCTCTCCAGCCCCAAGTATGATTTTTTTTTTAACTAACAAAACCAACCAATCTACCTAGGATGCTAATTTGATTTGGACATTAAGGCAATAATAAAGCTACAATTTCAGTTATAAAAACTAACTTTTATGTAGCAAAAATATAATCCAACCAGAGGCTTAACATTCATGTTTGCTAGAAATACATTTGATAAAACTTCCTAAAACCAAAATGCAGCACAATAATAGTACCAGAGCCCTAATATCAACCTCCTCTAATGTACACCACAATTCATAAAGCACTGCTACCTATCTTAACTTTTATTTTGATTCTATTAATAACTCTCTGAGGGAAACACTATGTGCTCTTTACAGAGGAACAAACAGACCCAGAAGTGTAAAACCAAGTCCAGCTTGCACAGCAGACGAAGGACTGAGCCAGGAGTCAGCATCCTTCGCTCTAGAAGGTTAGATTGACCCCTTTCTTCACATTTCACTTCCTTGATTCCAACCAGGCACATACTGGGGAGCAGTTAGAACACTTAGCACCCAAAAGTGTCTCATTTAGACAGCTAGGGCTACAGGAAAACATCTTTACCTGGGTGGCAGCCAGATCTGATGCTGGCACTTTGGGCTACTGGCACCCAGATTGGTTTAGAAGATTTCTCAGCTGGATTCTGAACATTAAGGAAAGACCCAACGTGAGGAGATACAAGAGATTGCTGTTGTTCACACAAGGCTTGAGAGAGGCAGCTACAGAATTCAAGGACTCAGCTAGTTGCTGTCAAAACAAAATGCCTAAAAACTGGCATATCATCCTGACAGTCCCCACTGGAGGTGGGGTCCTAAGATTTTTAGCAGCTCATCTGGAAGGAAGGGAGGCCTGTTCTCCATGAACATATGGGCTGTACTTAAACTACAAAACCACTCACTGCTCACCTCAGACTTACATTCCACAGCTACCTCCTCTGTACCAAAAAACTTACTTCTACATCAAGAGTGCAGGGTACAGATTTTCCTCCATCTAATCTGGCGACAGTGTGGTTGTAGCCAGAGCAGCAGCAACAGTAACTTACGCTGCTCTGCCCACACTGTCTAGTGGCACATCTTCCCAGGAATTCTGCATTGTCCAATAGGGAAAGCTGGAGCTCAGAAAGGTTAGTTCAGTCACAGGTCTGAAGACCTAGTCCCAAGAGATTCCTAAACAGTTTCCAAAGCACATACTCACACTTTTACACCAATAAATAGTTTAATCTGAAATGCAGCCTGCTTTCAACAGTGACCAAAACTGCTGTTTATTTAAAGCAATCTCTGTCGACTCATCAGCTAGTTCTGATGTCAAGCCACCAAATAAGTGAATCAGTAAAGGGTCAGCTATTTAAAATCTTTCCCTTTGTCCTGGCTCCTTTTGCATCTTTTAGATAAAGTGAGTCCTGTCTGGTAAGAAATGAGTAAAGGAGAAAAGAAAGTGAGATTCATTTTGCAGGTTTATTTGTAAATCATTCAGCTTTTTTTTTTTTTTTTTTTTATTTCTATATGTGTATGAATGTACTGTCTGCATGCAAGTCTGTGCACCCGTGTCGTGCAATGCCGCGGAGTTCAGAAGAGGGTCTCGGATTCCCCTGGAACTGGAGTTCTCCTGGAATTGGAGTTTCAGACGGTTCTCAGCCGCCATGTGGGTGCTGGGGATCGAACCCGGGTCCTCTGTAAGAGTGGTCGGCGCTCTTAACCGCTAGGCCATCTCTCCAGCCCGTAAATCATTCAGCTTTATGGGTACAGTGGTCCCTGGGTGCACTTGACCCATGAGCCACATCTGCTAGTGTTCATTAGAGAAAGTGTCACTTGGCCTGGCCCCCCAACCCTTTCCTGGGCTCACAGCTGGCATAGTTGAATGGTACCTGAGGAAGGCTTCTCTCGCCTCAATTCACTGCGCTAAGATGGAAGGGTAGAACGGGTTGCCTCTGCCTCACATATTGCAGGTAGGCACATCTGGAAAATGTGGGGTGTGGTCTAGGGTGTAGACCACCTCTCTTAAGAACTCCAGAAAGGACGCCATGAGTGACAAGGGCTAGGCAGCCATTTCCTGTTGTCAGTCTTCTGCCTTTAAAATGATCAGAGATTTTGAGAGGTGAGGGGATGACTGAAGACCATGTTCTAAGTTATGTGGAATAGCCACCAGTGACAGGCTGTTCACTTTCTTTCCTTTTCTTTTCTTTTCTTTCCTTTCCTTTCCTTTACTTACTTAACTTACTTACTTACTTACTTACTTACTTACTTAGTCTTTTTGAGACAGGGTCTCCCTCTAGTCCCAGCTGGCCTGGAACTTACTATGTAGACCAGGCTGGTCTTGCACTCACAGAGATCCACCTGCCTCTGCCTCTGCCTCTGCCTCCTGAGTGCTGGGATTAAAGGTGTGCAGCAGCATGCCCAGCTGACAGACCATATTCTAAGCCACCCAGAAGAGGCTATCAGCAAAGAACAATTATTAGTGTTGTTGTTGTTATTATGTCATTTTGAGACAGGGTATACCTGTATTACTAGTACTACAATTATTATTATTACTATTATTATATAGTCTTTTTGAGACAGGGTCTCCCTGTAGTCCCAGATGGCCTGGAACTCGCTATGTAGATCAGGCTGGCCTGGAACTTATAGAGATCTACCTGCCTCTGTTTCCCAAGTGCTGGGATTAAAGGCATGAGCCACCAAACCCAGTGTAAACAATTATTTTTAAAATAATGTATATCTGATTACCCAAGAATGAGGACTAATTTTATTGAGAAGATATTCTTTGTAGGTATTCTAGCTCTGAAAAATATTTTTCAGGGGCTGGAAGAGATAGCTCAGTGTTGAAGATCACTGGCTGCTCTTTATAGAGGACGTGAGTTCAGATGCTAGGACCTACATTGTGACTAACAACCATACTTAACTTTAGTTCCAGAAGAATCTAATGCCTTCTTCTGGCCTCCGTGGACATTGAACACACAAGGTATAATTATATACATACAGGCAAAACATTCATACCCATAAAACAAATTTTTAAAGCTAGGTGGTGGCACATGCCTTTAATCCCAGCACTTGGCAGGCAGAGACATGGGTAGGCCCACCTGGTCTACATAGCAAGTTCCAGGCCAGCTGGGGCTGTAGGGAGACCCTGTCTCAAAAAAACCACCAAATAAAACAAAAACAAAAATTCCAAACTTTTAAAATTTATATTTTTGATTAATTGAGTATGTGGGCACACTCATGGTGCACGTGCCACAGGGAGCATGTGGAGTCAGAGGACAATGTGGGGGAGCTGGTTCTTGCCTGCCACCATGTGGCTTCCAGGTACTGAACTCAGGATACTCGGGCTCAGGTGGTGGGCAGGCATTTTTCCCACTGAGCCATCCCACTGGCCCCTCTACAGGCATTTTGAAGACTTGTTGGCTTTAGTATTTCATCTTTTTGGAGGGAATAAATAAATCAAGGTGCCTGTTAGCTCCTTCCTCTGTGGAGAACTATAATCAATCAAATGGAGTCTAAGGTGCTGAAATAATGTGTGTTCACTTCAAAAACCCAACAGAGCAATCTGTATTAAGACTACCCACAACCTGTGTATACAGTGAGCTCTAATTGAAAGAGTAAATAAATAAAAATTAATTAAAAAAAAAGAAAGGGCTTACTATCAAAGAGACTGGAGACCAGCACAGGAGAGGAACAGATTTTAGGTAGCCATTGGGATTAGACCCACCTTCACCTGGAAATCTACGTACTCATGAAGAAGAAAATGTAATCACTATTCCTACCATCCTTCCTTCATATGTTCTCAAAGTGAACACAGAAATCTATGAGAAAATGTCACCAAACATTTTAAATGTGCATCTTAAACTGCACCCACCGGACATTCTTCACACTGCTCCCTTACCCTTTCTGTTATGGAACAGCGACCTTCAGCGAGCCTTGTGCAGCCAGCACATGATTTTATATTCTAAGAAATCTCATTCAATAATTATTTTATCTACTCCATAAATGTTTGATAGTACATATTTTGCAAAGGTAACATCTGAAATTTGCATTTGATCTTATAATTTCAGAATGTGATCTGAAGTTAACAGAACATTTCAAAAGGGAAGAAAATTATGTTTTTGGCTCTTACTAGAAAACAGTGGTCCAGAGCCAGGCGTGGCGGTGCAACGCCTTTAATCCTAGCACTTGGGAGGCAGAGGCAGGCGGATCTTTGTGAGTTTAAGGCCAGCCTGGTCTACAGAGCGAGTTCCAGGACAGCTGGGGCTACAGGCAGACCCTGTCTCGAAAAGACAAAAAANAGAACAGTGGTCCTACCCTATGCTTGTCAATGAAGTAAAGATTACTTCTGTTGTGTTGAGAATGTTCTGAAAGAAAGGAGGTAGAAGTGACTCACTGTGACCCTCTGAAGAATGAGTATTTCAGAAAACTTAAAATACAGTATTCCCGGGGCTGGAGAGATGGCCTAGCGGTTAAGAGCGCCGACCGCTCTTGCAGAGGACCTGGGTTCGATCCCCAGCACCCACATGGCGGCTGAGAGCCGTCTGAAGCTCCAGTTCCAGGAGGGCTCCAGCTCCAGGGGAATCCGAGACCCTCTTCTGACCTCCGCGGCATTGCACGACACGGGTGCACAGACCTGCATGCAGACAGTACATTCATACACATACAGAAATAAATAATAATAAAAAAAAATTTTTAATACAGTATTCCCAAAAGGTCTACTATATCTTTTCTGTATGTCATATCTGTATGTAAACTAATATAAAGTTACATAGCCCTTTATGATCTGAATCACTACACTGAACCTAACAAAAAACTTCTCTAGAGACCTGAGAGAAGGGAAGCTTCTGATCTTATATAAAAAATATATATAAATGGGGCTGGAGAGAGAGATGGCTCAGCAGTTAAGACTACTGGCTGTTCTTGCAAAAGATATGGGTTCAAATTCCAGCACACACGGTGACCAACAACCATCTGAAACTCCAGTCCCAGGAGATCAAGGCCCTCTTCTGACCTCCCCAGGTACTGTACAACACAGATGAGCTTACATACATGCAGGTAATACTCATACACATAAAACAAAAATAAATAAAAATTTTAAAATGTTACAGTGAGTAGATCTCCCAAATATACACACACAAATGTTTGTGTATATATGTACACATATATAATTAGTAATCAGTTATTACATATATAATATACATGAATATAATCATGGCTTTAAGTGGCTAAACAAATGATAAAGATTCGAAAACCACAGCAGGCATTTGAAAATTAGGCCTATCAGGCCGGGCATGGTGGCACTCGCCTTTAATCCCAGTACTTGGGAGGCAGAGGCAGGCAGATCCCGGAGAGTTCAAGGCCAGCCTGGTCTACATAGTGAGTTCCAGGCCAGCTGGGCTACAGGGAGACCCTGTCTCAAAAAGACCAAAAATAAATAAATAAATAAATTAAATAAATAAATAAATGGAAGAAAGGAAGGAAGGAAGGAAGGAAGGAAGGAAGGAAGGAAGGAAGGAAGGAAGAAAGAAGAAAGAAGAAAGAAGAAAGAGAAAGAAAGAAAGAAAGAAAGAAAGAAAGAAAGAAAGAAAGAAAGAAAGAAAGAAAGAAAGAAAGAAAGAAAGAAAGAAAGAGGGCCTATCAATAAGATCTGTCTTTCCATTCACTGGATATTCATTTTTTTTTAAATCAGAGTTGATTCTATAAAATTCAAAATTACTGAAACATGACACACAGCTGCTACCTCCATAGCTCTTTCTGCAGCTGACTTGCTCCAGCCCATACCTGGAGCTGGTGTTTGTGTCCCACACCATGGTAGACATGCCAGCCTACAGAGTCAGATCTATTGCCAGATCAGTTCTCCAAGGTCTACTGGCCTCTGGACAACAGCAGGCCACATCTGCTCTGGAGAACTGAAATAGCTGCTTCAAGTGTTAGAGGGAGGCCATTCTTAACACTTCCTGTTCCAGAAGGCTTGGCCAGGTGCTACCCTGCAATCTTTCTGTTCTCCAAGTGCCTTTTCTGATAAGTGAAGCAAACAGAGAACAGCAAAGAGGCAAAGCATAATGAAGACTGGCTGTGGAACAATGCAGTGGCATCACTGAGGACAGGTGAACCATCTTCTAAAGTCAAAGGCTATGTAAATAACACAAAAGCAGTTTGCAGGATTATGAGCTGCTCAGCAAGGGCACTTAAATGGATGAGATGGTAATATATAAGAATTACATTTTATTTTTTTCTTGTGAGAATGAGATACTGAGAAGGAACCATAGGATCTGCCATGTAACCCAACAGCTTTCCCAATAAAGGACAAACTACAGGAACATGGACATACAGAGGTTTGGATCTCTAACTAGGCAATTATTCAATAGAAAATACATGAAATACGGGCTGGAGAGATGGCCTAGCGGTTAAGAGCGCCGACCGCTCTTACAGAGGACCCGGGTTCAATCCCCAGCACCCAAATGGCGGCCGAGAACCATCTGAAACTCCAATTCCAGGAGAACTCCAGTTCCAGGGGAATCCGAAACCCTCTTCTGACCTCCGCGGCATTGCACGACACCAGTGCACAAACTTGCATGCAGACAGTACATCATACACATACAGAAATAAATAAAAAGAAAAATTAAAAAAAAAATACATGAAATACAAATCTAAAATGTAAGCATATTACAATTCCTATTTATAGATTATCTAGTATAGTTACTACAAACTATACATCAGTATATATATTGCATAAAATATTTCTACTGCAAAGAAAGTAAACTGTAAAATAAATACAGGGTTATTGCTTGTATTGTTCATTTCTAAAAAATATTGTTTTCTTAACTATTAAATTAGGATTGCAACATTTTTGAACATCTTTGGCCCATTTTCAAGATTAAGAATTTTAATATACATATATACTTTAACACATTCTTAAGTATATTAAGGCATAAATTAAAGAGCAGGTTACAAATACTGTGTTTAATTTCAAGAGAACTTTTGAATTACCCCAAATTAGAATATAATCTAGGACATAAAGAATTTGTTAGTAAGCATATGTTCATGAAAGTATTAGATTCCAATAATTGCCAATTAAAATAAATGAAAAGTACATTGACAATATATTCATCAACACGTTCTTTGGAATTACTGAAATCCAAGAAAGATATAAAAACAAACAAGACTCTCCCTCTCAAACATGCCTCCGGTTCTCAATTGGTTCAGTGTGGTCGGCAGTCCTGCACAGACATAGAGATTCATCTTCATTTGCTAATGGAGATGAAAGCTGACGAGTATAGTTCGCAAAACCAGCCTGCCATGGCGGCTATTCTGCCACTCTTACTAGCTGGGCAACTACAGGCAACTTGCTAATCCTCAGAGCCCCCAGATAAAAATGGCACTAATATCGGTCCTCACAGGAATGCCATGAAAATTAAATGAGTTAATACACACAACTTGCTTGCAAAAGTGCCTGGGTTCAAAAGGAAGGCTTCAATCAATGTCAGTTGTTGCTACTATTCTAGGCATAATTATTGATCATCTTGGTTATGAAATATGATTACCCATGAAGTCATTTATGACACATAATTGTGGTTAGCAAGTATAACAGAACAAAAATCATAAAACAAAAAATGAAAGTGTCAATAGGCAAGGAATAAAACTCGGTAGAGTGTTTGCCTAATATGCAGATGTCTAACACACACACACACACACACACACACACACACACACACACATCATCATCATCATCATCATCATCATCATCATCTGTTCTTCAGCCAGCCTGACTATACAAGTCACTAGACTTTAGTCTCTTAAGAACAAACTCCTGGGGGCTGGAGAAATGGCTCAGTAGTTAAGAGCACAGCTGTTCTTGCAGAAGACCCAGGTTTAAATCCCAGCACCCTTGCAGTAGTTAACAACCATCTCCAACTCTACTTCCAGGGAATTCAACACCATTTTCTGTCCTCCACTGGCATGGTGCACTTATATCCATGCAGCCAATAAACGCATAGACAAAAAATAATAAAAAAAGAACAAACTCTCATTTCCTCTTCCAGAGTCAGTGTATTAGTCAGGGTCCTCTAAAGAAACAGAAGCAACAGGATGAGTATATATAACTATATACAATTTATTGATTTGCTCACGTGACGGAGCTCAACAGTAGCGCCGAACTGGAGAGGCCGGGAATCCAGGGAACTGCTCAGTCCGCAAGGTGGATGTCTCAGGAGTCCCAGTCTAGTGCTGAAGGCCCGAATGGATTCCAGGAGATCTGCCGGTCTCAGTACACGCTGGGATCCGAAAGGTTGATCACAGCAGCAAGACAAACTCACCAGATGAGAGAAGCAAGCCGCAGGAGGAAATAAAAAGGGACCAGCTCCCGCTGCTGTGGCCTTAAATACTGCCTGCCGGCAGAAGGTAACACCCACATTTGGGGTGGGCCATCCGGGTTGAGGTGGTCCAATCAGAAGACCCTTTTCTCTTATTTGTTCCTTAGTCCAGTCAAGTTGACACCCAGGATTAACCATGACAAGTCCACCCCTTGTCAACTTGACACCCAATAAATAGCCTCTGCTTAAATGTCAATTGCAAACGATGGCAGGGTCATAATTCCACCTAACATGTTATAAGTATCTCATGTGCAATAGCAAAGCATTATATCTTAGAGTAGGTGGTAATGTCCTTGAGAAGAACTTAGTCCTTCAGTATCTAATAACCTAAATATGACAACACTTAACACATATCTCAGTTGCACATTCAAAGGGGAACACAAGTATCCACTTAATATACATACATATATACATATATATATATATATATACATAAATAAACAAGCACATTCTTAACCAAATAGGACGAAGGTTAATATCTATTATAATCCACGTTTCTGCAACTGGTCCCGTGGCTTCAGCTGATATTTATGACTACCTTCTTCTACTACCCATTCTGTATTTCCTCCGCCATCAGCAAGCACCTCTGCAGGTCTTGGCTCTTTCCCTGGAGGAGTGACCCATACCTTCATCCCTGAAGGGTCTGGGCCATTTATTGTCCTGTCTGGTTTGGGTTGTTGGAGTTTCCCATTGACCTTAATCATAGGACATGGTAGCACCAGAAGGCGCCCTACAGCATCTCCTGCCTTCCAGACATAATCTTCCTTGCCCCCATTGTGGAGAAAAAGTCCAATTTCCCCATGGTAGTCTGGATCAATCACTCCTCCTACTACTGTTATTCCTTCCTTAGCCTGTTGGCTTAAAGGCAGTAGAAGCCCGAAGTGGCCAGGGGGAAGTCTTAGCTTCCAGTTCAATAGAACGTTTGCTGTATCTCCTGGCAAAAGCACTCCCCCCATTGGAGCCAAAACGTCTAGACCAGCAGAACGCAAGGTCGTGGGTACAGGAAGCAAAAATTTTCCTACTGGGTCACTAGGGGTGATAGTGAGTGGAATCATTCCCACTTCCACCCCTTGGTTCCTGGACCCATGAATTCTGGCTATAGGAGAAACAGTACCATATAGTGGACGCTGATTCAAAGCATATACTGCTTGCTGGAGAACCTTGCCCCAGCCCTCCAGGGTATTGCTACCTAATTGGCGCTGTAACTGTGTCTTCAAGAGGCCATTCCATCGTTCTATCAAGCCAGCTGCTTCTGGGTGGTGGGGAACATGGTAAGACCAGTGGATACCATGACCATGGGCCCACAGTCGCACTTCTTTGGCTGTGAAGTGAGTTCCTTGGTCAGAAGCAATGCTGTGAGGAATACCATGACGGTGGATAAGGCATTCCGTAAGTCCCTGGATGGTAGTTTTGGCAGAAGCATTACGTGCAGGAAAGGCAAATCCATAACCAGAATAAGTATCTATTCCTGTAAGAACAAAACGCTGTCCCCTCCATGATGGAAGTGGTCCAATGTAGTCAACCTGCCACCAGGTTGCTGGCTGGTCACCCCGGGGAATAGCACCATATCGGGGGCTCAATGTTGGTCTCTGCTGTTGGCAAATCTGGCACTCGGCAGCAGCTGTAGCCAGATCAGCCTTAGTGAGTGGGAGTCCATGCTGTTGAGCCCATGCATAACCTCCATCTCTGCCACCATGACCACTTTGTTCATGGGCCCATTGAGCAACAACAGGGATAGCTGGAGAAAGAGGCTGACAATCCACAGAACGAGTCATCCGATCTACTTGATTATTAAACTCATCCTCTGCTGAGATCACCTTTTGATGAGCATTTACATGAGACACAAGTATCTTCACATCCTTTGACCATTCAGAGAGCTCTATCCACATACTTCTTCCCCAAATGTCTTTCTCACCAATTTTCCAGTCATGCTCCTTCCAAGTCCCTGACCATCCAGCCAAACCATTGGCTACAGCCCATGAATCAGTATATAATCGAACCTCTGGCCATTTCTCCTTCCAGGCAAAATGCACAACCATGTGCACTGCCCGAAGTTCTGCCCACTGTGAAGACTTTCCTTCACCAGTGTCCTTTAGGGTTGTTTCAGAAATTGGCTGTAATGCTGCAGCTGTCCACCTCTGGGTGGTGCCTGCATAGCGTGCAGAACCATCAGTAAACCAGGCCCTAGTCTTCTCTTCCTCAGTCAACTGATCATAGGGCAAACCCCATGAAGCCATAGGTGCATGCTTAAGCCCAGGAGACATTGTAACAGGAGTGGGAACCATAGGCATTTGGGCAACTTCTTCATGTAGCTTGCTTGTGCCCTCAGGGCCTGCCCGGGCCCTGTCCCGTATGTACCACTTCCATTTGACAATGGACTGTTGCTGTGCACGTCCTACTTTATGGTCTGGTGGGTCAGATAACACCCAGCTCATGATGGGCAGCTCAGGTCGCATGGTGACTTGGTGGCCCATTGTCAAACGTTCAGTTTCCACTAAGGCCCAATAGCAGGCTAAGAGCTGTCTCTCAAAAGGAGAATAGTTGTTTGCAGATGAAGGTAGAGCCTTGCTCCAAAATCCCAAGGGCCTCCGCTGTGATTCCCCTATGGGAGCCTGCCACAGACTCCAGACAGCATCTCTATCTGCCACTGATACCTCAAGCACCATTGGGTCTGCTGGATCATATGGCCCTAGGGGCAGAGCAGCCTGCACCGCAGCCTGGACCTGTTGAAGAGCCTTTTCCTGTTCCAAGCCCCACTCAAAGTTTGCTGCCTTACGAGTCACCTGATATATGGGTCGTAGTAACACACCCAGATGAGGAATGTGCTGCCTCCAGAATCCAAAAAGACCCACCAGACGTTGTGCTTCTTTCTTGGTGGAGGGAGGGGCCAGGTGCAACAACTTATTCTTTACCTTAGAAGGAATGTCTCTGCATGCTCCACACCACTGAACTCCTAGAAACTTCACCGAGGTAGATGGCCCTTGAATTTTAGTTGGATTTATTTCCCATCCTCTCATGCGCATATGCTTTACCAACAAGTCTAGGCTAGCTGCTACCTCCTGTTCACTGGGTCCAATCAACATAACATCATCAATATAGTGGACCAGTGTGATATTTTGTGGAAGAGTCAGGCGATCAAGATCCCTTCTAACTAAGTTATGGCACAACGCTGGAGAGTTAACATACCCCTGAGGTAAGACAGTAAAGGTATACTGTTGGCCTTGCCAGCTGAAAGCAAATTGCTTCTGGTGGTCCTTATGAACCGGTATTGAGAAAAAAGCATTGGCCAGATCAATAGCTGCATACCAGGTACCAGGAGACATATTAATCTGCTCGAGTAAGGACACCACATCTGGTACAGCGGCTGCAATTGG
This sequence comes from Rhizomys pruinosus, assembly GCA_009823505.1. Lineage (NCBI taxonomy): Eukaryota > Metazoa > Chordata > Mammalia > Rodentia > Spalacidae > Rhizomys > Rhizomys pruinosus. The sequence continues at coordinate 330,868 of VZQC01004613.1, read as the reverse complement.
TGTCACTACTTGGTTGAGTTTTCGATAGTCAACTGTCATTCTCCATGATCCATCTGTCTTTTGCACAGGCCAAATTGGAGAGTTAAATGGAGATGTGGTAGGAATCACCACCCCTGCATCTTTCAAATCCTTGATAGTGGCATTAATCTCCGCAATCCCTCCAGGGATACGATACTGTTTTTGGTTCACTATTTTCCCTGGTAGAGGCAACACCAATGGTTTCCATTTGGCCTTTCCAACCATAATAGCCCTCACTCCACAGATCAGGGAACCAATGTGGGGATTCTGCCAATTTCTAATTATATCTATCCCAATTATACATTCTGGGACTGGGGAAATAACTACGGGATGCGTTCTGGGACCCACTGGGCCCACCGTGAGTCGGACTTCAGCCAAAACTCCATTTATCACCTGACCTCCATAGGCCCCTACTTTAACCGGAGGGCCACAATGCTTTTTAGGGTCTCCTGGGATCAGTGTCAACTCAGAACCAGTATCCAATAGGCCTCGAAAAGTCTGATTATTTCCTTTTCCCCAGTGTACAGTTACCCTAGTAAAAGGCCTCAGGTCCCTCTGGGGAAGGACAGGAGGAAGGCAAACAGCATAACTCTTTGGTATTGTGACAAGGTCCTTCCTCACTGGAACCCGGCCACCCCTTCATTCAAGGGGTTCTGGGTCTGTGAACTGTCTCAAGTCTGGAAACCGGTCAACTGGGCGGGATTCGCTACTCCTAAAATCAAATGTTGACTTCCTGTCATTCGTTCTAGAGCTTTTCTGCTTATACAGATCAAATAAAAACTTAGTAGGCTTCTTATGTATTTGGTTCCTGGGAACACCATGATTAATTAGCCAGTTCCAAAGATCATTTCGGGTCATGCCATTATAGGTATTGTTTTGCCTTTGCCACCCATTATGATAATTACTGTAACTACGCTCATCTGGCCTTCTGCGATTCAGTGCTGCCACCTGACGCCTACCCTGAGGTCCTGTTAGACCTACTACGTGTACATTTAATTTATGCAAACGAGCCACAACTTCTCTAACTGTAAGATCTGGCATAAGAAATAGAGCAAAAACAAAGCTCTTCAAATGTTCTGGTGTCTCTCTCAGTACTTTCCATCTTATAAATTCAGTGAGTGGCATGTCCTCTGGGTCCTCATATTGTGGAGAATGTGGTTTTACACTTCGAATCCACTCGAGCATGCCCATCTGCCTGACCCTCACAATCCCTTCATCAATACTAAGCCAAGGAATATCAGGCATCTCTAACTCGCTGTTAGTAGGCCATGTTTTAATAAATACATCAGCCAACCATTCAAATAAACTTTTAACACCTTTTTTAACTGCTCGAGCTTCCATGTTAAACCTAGAATCTCTACTCAGTGGGCTCATATCGATAAACTCAGTATGATCCAATTTTATATTCCTTCCACCATTATCCCACACCCTTAAAATCCATTCCCACACATATTCCTTAGGCTTCTGCCGGAATGAATCAGCAAACTCATTAATTTCTTTAGTAGTATATCGCACCTCCTCGTGGACCACACTTTCTATCTCACCTTGAGGGGCTTGCTTAGACTTCAATCTGGTTATAGGTCTAGAGGCAACAATTGTTGGGCCCTGAGGGACATCAGCTCCCACTGGGAGGGGGGGATTAATTTCCTCAGGCAAGGGTGGGGAGGAGGGATCTGCAGGGTGTGGATTCTCTGCTGAGGGTGGGGAGGTTAATTCCTCAGATAAAGAAAATCCCTCAGAATCCGAGGGTTCAAAATCCTCATCATCATAGTTCTCCCACACATCTCCATCCCAAGTTTCAGGGTTCCACCCTTTCCCCACCAGTGCTCTCACTTTAACTGCTGACACTTTTCGTGGCTGGGAATTAAATTTGCGTTGTAAATCAGCCAACCGTATAATAAGGGCTCCAGCTTGATTTTCTGCTGCTTTAGCTCTTTGGCTGCTGGAGAGAAGATTCTCTTCCAGAGCACACTTGGAAACCTTTAAACTGTTGTTTCGAATCCGGAGCTGGTCATTTTTATCACCGAGCTCCATATTTTCGTCTAACAGTTTATCCAGACATGCTAGGAGCAACAAGGCAACATCATTATTTTCCTGATTTTTCTGCAATTTCTCGAACGTTTTATATATAGAGTCACTAAATTCCTTGCTTCTCACAAGAGGTGAGTTAGGTGAGTCAAATGGATCTATCTTCATAATTAGATCAAATAGTCTGCACCAAGGATTATCATTCCTCTTCATGCCACCAGGAGAGCCTTCAGTAACTCTAGGCTTCATTGGGTTGGAGAGCTGGCTCCAGAGGCTACCAAGCCCACTAAAGAAATTCATCCTTTCAATTCTGTTTCTCTAGAACCACTTCTGGTACCAAAATCTGTATTAGTCAGGGTTCTCTAAAGAAACAGAAGCAACAGGATGAATATATATAACTATATACAATTTATTGATTTGCTCACGTGACGGAGCTCAACAGTAGCGCCGAACTGGAGAGGCCGGGAATCCAGGGAACTGCTCAGTCCGCAAGGCTGGATGTCTCAGGAGTCCCAGTCTAGTGCTGAAGGCCCGAATGGATTCCAGGAGATCTGCCAGTCTCAGTACACGCTGGGATCCGAAAGGTTGATCACAGCAGCAAGGCAAACTCACCAGATGAGAGAGAGGCAAGCCGCAGGAAGAAGGAAAAAGGACCAGCTCCCGCTGCCGTGGCCTTAAATACTGCCTGCCGGCAGAAGGTAACACCCACATTTGGGGTGGGCCATCCGGGTTGAGGTGGTCCAATCAGAAGACCCTTTTCTCTTATTTGTTCCTTAGTCCAGTCAAGTTGACACCCAGGATTAACCATCACAGTCAGTCTCATACATGACACAATGGCACACTCTTCACAGTGCTTGTTTAGCTAACCTTTAAATTTCCTTGTGTGCCCTTTCCTAGACATCCTTTCACAGCCATCTCTGCTCTGTTAGGACCCTTGTGGATTCCTAGAACTGGGAGGTTTCCCAGACCTGCTTTGATTAATGCATCTCAGCCCTCAGCAGTGAAGCTTCCTGATGCAGCAGCAGATGGTGATTAACAGAGAGAACCACAACTAGCCAATGAGCAGAGAAGCTACAAAGTGCTTATCCTGAATAGGATTCCTATATCAAACTTCGGCCTCCCAAGGCTCAGGGACAATTGAGGAAGAGTGGGAAGAAAGATTGTTACCAGTCAGATGTGGTGGATAACCCAAGCAAACAGTCTTTCAGGCAGCCAGGAAGTTCCTCATATAATCTCACAGCAATGACAGCACGCTCAAGCCAGACAAAATCCTAGCACAGACATGAGGAAGTAGGTAAGAAACCCCAATCCTACATGAGGGACTACTGGCAACCGATGCCAGCTGAGAGGGGGAGATTCAGCATCTGGGGATAAACCCGACTCTAGCCAGGTGTGGTGGCAAACGCCTTTAATCTAGCACTTGGGAGGCAGAGGCAGGTGGATCTTTGTGAGTTCAAGACCAGCCTGTCTACACAGCGAGTTCCAGGACAGCCGGAGCTACAGGGAGACCATGTCTCAAAAAGACCAAAAAAATAAAAATAAAAATAAAAACCCAAGTCTATAGGCATGTGCACACATGTGCACACCTATACACACCACACACTGCATGCACACACAAGAATAGAAATTTGTTGGGGTGTTAGAAAGGAAGGGGTGCAGATACAGGAGAAGATCTAAATATGATCAGAATACTGTGTAAATTTTGCAAAAATTCAATAAGAATTAACCTTTAAATGTCCATGAAAAAAAAATGAGAAAACTTCTGATTTACATTAGATTTCTTTTTTTTTCTTTTTTTCTTTTTTCTTTTGTGTTTTTGAGGCAGGGTCTCCCTTTAATTCCAGTTGGCCTGGAACTCACTATGTAGACCAGGCTGGCCTTGAATTCACAGGGATCCACCTGCCTCTGCCTCTGCCTCTGCCTCTCAAGTGCTGGGATTAAAGGCTTGTGCTACCATGCCTAGCTCAAGAATTCAATAAATATGCATTTTATTAAAAAAAAAAAACTAGTGAGGAAAAAATTTCTTCTGTAAGAAATTTCATGGGTATGTTGGTGGTACAATGGGAAGCATGGCTGCTTTCCAAGAACCATACCAAAGGGATAAACAGCAGGCAGAGATGCGCCTGATTCACTGTTGGGTAGTTGCTTCCCATCTGTCCTCCACAGGGCAGCAGCAGAGGACTGCCCTGCAGGGAGGGAGAGGCGCTTGACAGCCGCCACTGAGGGCTCCCTTGGGCCCTTCCTGCAGCGCTCCTCTGGTGGGTCAAAGAATAAACCACCAGCAGACCCCCCCATCTCACCAGTCCCTTCACACAGTGCCATGATGTGGGCACCATCTCCCTGGTACAGGTGAGGAAATATTAGTTTGGAGATTTTTCAATAATTTGGCTGTTGCCAGCCACACAGCTATTACATAACAAAATGGGATTAAGAGTAAAATATGCATGACCCTGGAACACTTAAATTAATGGCATTTTACTAAGGATAAAATTTTAGAATTTCTATTTATGTACTGGTTTTGCATCACACAGGTACCTCGCTACAACTTTCCAGCTGCTGGAGATTAACGTGTTATCTAGTGCCTGCAAAAACACATCATTATCTTTCCTCTTGCTTGGGACCTTCTTTATTATAAAAATGTGTGATCCTCACTTCACCTTGACTACTAGAATACATTAATGTCTCAACTGTGCAACTTTTCCTAGCTACTCATCAGCAGGAAACCAGGAGGATGGGGATGTATGATGAGTGCGAGTTGAAGGGGTCTGCAGAGCAAGTGGGATACACAGGGGCTGTAAAAGAATCAAGGGTAGTGAGAACTGCTGGGTATGGTAATGCATGCACTTGGGAATCAGAGGCAGGGGGATTGTGCAATCAGGGACTAGTCTGTGCTACAAAGTTAACTTGAAATACAGAGCAAGAACCTACCTCAAAAAGAATAATGAATAATAATGAGAAGACACAATAAACCAGGGTTAAGAAAAGTTAAGTTCAAAAAGGAGTAGGAAGAAAAGGAGAACATCAAACAGTCCATAATTTCCATGTCACAAGGGCAAAGAGGGGAGGAAAGAGGGGAGGAAAGAGAAGAAGAAAGGGAAGAGACAAAGAGGGACAGAAAGCATGTCAGATCACTGTGGCTCCTGTGTGGTCACAGGAGCAGGACACACCATAGTAAAACTAAGAAACCTACTGCATTTTAGAGCACACGTCTCTGGAGGTAAGGACAAGATGGGACTGTCATTAATGCTTGCTGTTATCAGTGGGGTGAGGTGTGGTACTGGCCCTTAAGGATAATACCAACTCCAAAAGTAAAGAAATAAAGCATTAAAACACCCCATGACACAGTTTACCATGCTTAGTGTGTTAAAAACACAAATCAGACTTTATTATATGGAGAGATCTATCTACCTATAAGAGAAAATATACTGAATTGGATGGGGGAGGTACAGACAGGGGAGGGGATCTAAATACCATTAAACTATATTGTATGAAAATCACCAAGGCCGGGCGTGGTGGCGCATGCCTTTAATCCTAGCACTTGGGAGGCAGAGGCAGGCGGATCTTTGTGAGTTCAAGGCCAGCCTGGTCTACAGAGTGAGTTCCAGGACAGCTGGGGCTACAGGGAGACCCTGTCTCAAAAAGACAAAAAAGAAAAAAGAAAATCACAAAAATTTAATGAAAGATTAAAAAAAAAAAAACTGACTAGAGCACACTTTATCACTTTATTGAAACACAGCCAACCCTTGTGCTGAATGAGACAAATTAAATGCATTCAGAGACATAGAACACGAAATGCCCAGGACTGGCAGGCAGGAGAGCTCCTGGGGAGGCCCTGAGCACTCTCCAGTACAACTACGTACTTTCTGGTGGAGACAAGTACACTGCTCTACTTGGACTGGGGAGCCATGAACCACAGCCAGGAAAGGAGTGGGCACACCTGCCCTTCCACTCTTCCCCACTGAAGAGAACACCCAACCAGTATGGGCAAAAGAAGAAGGGATAAAACTTGAGTCACCCCACATAAAGCAACAGAAGTGCTCTTTCAAAGTCCTGCACAAGCCTGACAATGCTAATGAATCCTGACTCAACAGTGACTGTTTCAGAGTAATTACACCTAATAGTTACTGTATCATCACTCTGGCTTTTATTCTGTTCCTTTAGGCTTATTTCTCATTCTTCAAGCCTGCCATTTATGACTAGCAAGGCTATCTACAGCTAAATCCTCAACCCTCTACTACTCACCACAAAATGTTAATCTGAATTTCCCAGATATTTTCTTGGAGCAAGTTGCCCATCCTCCATCACGCCCCCCTTCCATATATACACAAAGTATCTGCTATACAGTAATTACATTCATATCATAAGTGTACTTAAAAATGCATCATGGAATTTGGGGCTGGAGAGATGGCCTAGCGGGTAAGAGCACCAAATGCTCTTGCAGAGGACCCGGGTTCGATCCCCAGCACCCACATGGCAGCTGAGAACCGTCTGTAACTCCAATTCCAGGAGAACTCCAGTTCCAGGGGAATCCGAGACCCTCTTCTGACCTCCGCGGCATTGCACGACACGGGTGCACAAACCTACATGCAGACAGTACAGTCATACACGAACAAAAAATAAATAAAAAAAAATAAATTTTTAAAAAGCATCATGGAATTTAATGCATGTACTATTTATTTTAAAAATACTTTATTTTATGTACATGAGTAGTTTTCCTGCATGTGTATTAAGTGCACCCAAATCATGCAATGCCTACAGAGAACAGAATAGGGCATTGGATCCCCTGGAACTGGAATTATGGACAGTTGTTAGTTCTATGTGGCCTCTGGAAGTTGAACCCAGTTCCTCTGCAAGCACAGCCAGCACTCTTAATAACCATGAGCCATCTCTCTAGCCCCAAACATGTACTATTTAACTCACAAGAATAAAATTCTAACAAGAAAATTCTGGTCTCAAAGAAAACACTCTAAAGAGTAAGCAATGAAATGAGGGCTTTTCAATAAACTAATACATTTATATCAGTATCTCTAACAAGTATGGGGATGTGTTATGTTTACAAGAAACCTCAGAATAAGGAAATACAAGTGACATCAAGCAAACAAACAAACAAACAAAAAGCAGGAAATGCACACCCCAAACTAGCATACAGGTCTGTAAAGTACCAGAAGGGGAGGAATAAGCATTTGCTGTAACTGCCTCCCTGGAACAGAAGAAAAAGGCTCTTTTTAAAAAAATTTTTTATCATCTTACAAGCTGCTGGAGAAGAATAGCCAATCTGTGTTTTAATCATGTTCAAGCACTATCATTACACTCAGAGTTAAACTTCCTTCAAAATAGTAATATTGGTTTAAAAACAAAAAGAAATCCAGGTAAAAATGCTGGTGTGGGTCGCAGAGATACAAGCAAGGCCATGTTTATTTCAGCTCTCTTCACAATAGCAAGGAGCTAGAACCAACCCAAATGCCCCTCAACTGATGAGTGGATAGAGAAAATGTGGTACATCTACACAATGGAGTTCTATGCAGCAGTAAAGAAAGATGACATCATGAGCTTTGCAGGAAAATGGCTGGAGCTAGAGGACACCATACTGAGTGAAGCAACACAGTCCCAGAAAAACAAACGATGAATGGTATCCCTCATCTGTGGATGCTAGTGCCAATTACCTACTTTTTTTTTTTTAATTTTTATTTATTTTTCTTTGTGTATGAGTGTACTGTCTGCATGTAGGTCTGTGCACCCGTGTCGTGCAATGCCGCGGAGGTCAGAAGAGGGCGTTGGATTCCCCTGGAACTGGAGTTCTCCTGGAATTGGAGCTTCAGACGGTTCTCAGCCACCATGTGGGTGCTGGGGATCGAACCCGGGTCCTCTGTAAGAGCGGTCAGCGCTCTTAACCGCTAGGCCATCTCTCCAGCCCCAATTACCTACTTTTAAGTATTTCTTGTGTATGGCCCCCTGAGCTTTTGTCCAAAGCAGCTGGGAGTGATGCATATTGGAAACAACAACAACAACAGAAAGGACTGCATCGAAGAACTGACTGAAACAGTGAACCTCTGCTCAAAACAGTCAACTTCCACATGGAGAATATTGAGAAAGACTGAGAAAGAGATGAAAAGCATGTTTGGCAGAATGCATGAGCTCTGGTGGGGTGGGGGAGACACGAGTCTAGATTTGTTAAAAAAATAAAAATAAATTTGTGTGAAAAAAATAAGTTTAAAAAAATTTAAAAAAAATTCTGGTGTGTGTGTGTGTGTGTAAGTGTAAGAAGATTTAAGCTCTTTAATAATAATGGCAAGAGCAAGTACTCACTGAATGATCAGAGCCAGTCTCAGTCTTTTTATTTTTTTTTTTGTCTTTTCGAGACAGGGTCTCCTTGTAGCCCCAGCTGTCCTGGAACTCGCTCTGTAGACCAGGCTGGCCTTGAACTCACAAAGATCTGCCTGCCTCGGCCTCCCAAGTGCTAGGATTAAAGGCGTGCGCCACCATGCCCGGCTATCAGTCTCAGTCTTAACTAGGGCATAGCTGCTGTGGTCCCTTTTTACATGAACAAGCTAGAGTACAAAGAAATTAAACAACTCACCCAAGTGAGTGAGTGACTGAAAGAGATTTAAACCCCAATTCCTGTCCTGTGTCTTCTTATCCTAATGATCTTACTGTGTGTAGCGTGGGGGGGGGGGGTAAGGTTGGGGGTGTGTCCTATGACTTGAGTACACTTACTTACACGTGACCAGCCAAAGCACTGTACTAAAAAAAATTTGTATTAAAAAGTCAGAAAAGTTTGCAACACTTTCTAACCCTTCCTCTGTCCCTGATAATCCTGAAGGGTCAAAGACAAAAGCCTTCTGGGAAGAACAGAGAAGCGCCAGAGGTAAGAACGCTAATACTGAAAACTGACCCTAGCATCTCAAGACAGTGAGGTGAGGCTGCAGCTCTGCTTTCAAGGGGCAGTCAGACCAGGAGTACCTGGACAGCTCTACCATCTGACTCCAGGGGTGCCAGGCCACCAAGTCTCTAAGGGCGATTTGGACAGGGCAGCCACTCTGACTCGGAGTTCTCACAGTTCTCTAGAAATATGGAGAGAGGTGGTAGAGTTTTATTAACAATGAGGCTCACATTTTCAAGCTCTAAAAAATATATGCAACTGAACTCAGTATATATGAGAAAGTTTAATAGGCAGAGATTCAAAAAGATGAACATTGTTTATAAGATCAAACACTTTGCTGCCTGGGAAATCAAATACTAAGGAAATGAACAATAAATAAACAGCTGCTCAGTGACAGAGAGCTTTCCTAGCATGCCAACGCCTAAGCTGAACCACAGCATGGCAATCAAACAAGTCAGTTACTGTAATAGTAAAAGCATAAGTTAACTGAGATCATTAATGCCAGTTAAATGGCAAACCACCATTGCTATCAGTGTTGAAATGGGTACATTAAATGTGAGCTTTGCAACTAGAGATTTATTTTTTTTTTTGTTTCGAATATGGGCACTTTTCCTGCATTATAAACTTTCCTTTACTATTAATGAACTCTATTTCTGCAGGAAAGGAATATTATTAATACTGATTTTAGAAAGATACAATGCAAAAAGTGCTGTCAATTTCAAATCACATGAGTGGGGTTTTTTGTTTGTTTGTTTTAAACAGACACATTCTATTCTCACTTTTCTTCAAGGATAGCTGTCCAAATTTAGCTATTCCCAAGAGCTACAGACTTAAAGAATTTCAAAATATTCTAAAATACATGGGGTTTTTGTCTTTTCATAAGAGTCTAGCCGGGCGTGGTGGCGCACGCCTTTATTTATTTATTTATTTATTTATTTATTTATTTTTATTTATTTTTATGTGTATGAATGTACTGTCTGCATGTAGGTTTGTGCACCCGTGTTGTGCAATGCCGCAGAGGTCTGAAGAGGGTGTCGGATTCCCCTGGAACTGGAGTTCTCCTGGAATTGGAGTTACAGACGGTTTTCAGCCGCCATGTGGGTGCTGGGGATCGAACCCGGGTCCTCTGCAAGAGCAGTCAGCACTCTTAACCACTAGGCTAATCCTAGCACTTGGGAGGCGGAGGCAGGCGGATCTTTGTGAGTTCAAGGCCAGCCTGGTCTACAGAGTGAGTTCCAGGACAGCTGGGGCTACAGGGAGACTCTGTCTCAAAAAAGACCAAAAAAAAAAAAAAAAAAAAAAAAAAAGAGTTTAAAAACCAGAAGGCAATTATTTAATAAATCATACTTTCATTAAATAACCCACACTTCTGACATACTTTGTAAAAGTACAGTCTACAATAATTACCTCCCATTCATACTTTCTGAGGAAGCTACTGAAGGATAATAAAAATGACAAGTGATTTAGGAAACAGAAGATCCAGATGTATGAGGCAAAGTGAAGGGTTGGGAAAATAATGAAGGGGCATTTTAGGGGATGGTTGGATACATCTAAAGGTTAACGACCACTTCAAACTGTCAAAACACTATGGAAATCCAGAAAGGATGTCTCTTCAGGAAAACAGAAATGAAAAATAAAATGGCAATAGGAAGCCATTAATAAATAACATGAAGAGTTCCAAAGACAACATAGTGAAAGAATGTATATGTGTGCCTTTAAAGAAATACAGATATGAGACAATTTCACTGTATTTGCATTACCTATAAATTCATTACAATTTATCCTGGGACACATGCACCTTCCTTTTTGTTTTTTAATGTTTGGTTCTCAGTTTCCAGGGTCAGCTAACTGGGCAGTCAGTGACCTCCTATTTCTACTTGCTGTCTCCCCTCAAAAATGAAACACACACAACCATCCCACTCACAACATGAGTGTCTTAGACTAAGAGGAAGGGCCCAACCAGGCTTTCAGTCATCAGAACAGCATGTAACAGTGGAGGGCGCCACCCTAAATCTTGGGAAATTAGACACCTTGGCCAAGCATGGGGGTGCATGCCTGAAATTCCAGCACCTGGAAGGCAGAGCCAGGGGAATCCCTGCAAGTTCAAGGCCAGTGTGGTTTATACAGAGAGTTCCAGGCTAGCCAGGGCTAAGTATCAAGGGTTTTAGTTAGACGCCTTTGCTATTTTCACTAAATCATACACTTAATAAACCAAAAGTGGTTTTAGTCAACTTCTAACACAACAGGGCTGCCTATACTGAAATGTAGACATCAAAGTAAATACTAAGAAGATTCATCATAAATTTTTCTCCCAGTGCAAATGACTTAATCTTTGTGATCCCCCTGACTTGGCTGAAGGGGATTTTTCTAGAACTGTAAAGCGTGATATGTTAGCCCTCTGTGGAAAGTGCTGGCCCTGCCCCAGGGTGCTCATCTCGGGGATGCTGTCTAGCTTCTCTCTGTCCATCCGGTCTCCCCTTATTGCATCCATTCCCCTATGGGGCCCTCAGCCATAACTGCTTTCTAGAGGGAGGAGCAGTGCCCACCTGGCTCTGCCAGGCACAGGGAATCCATACACGAAACCACAACAGCTCTGTAATCAGAACCTAACCACCACCAGAAGTTCAGGAAATGTGAAACGTTCACACTTAACCATCCTCAGAGTCTTTCAGCCTAGATGGGAAACAGAGGGCCACACAATGTTTTTAGGGAAGGATCAACTGACTAAGACAATCCACCTCTGCCTGTCACAAAGACTCCCAAGTTCCTGAGCCACAGCCAGGCTTAAATCCAGGGGAAGTCAAGCAGATGACTTCCTACCACCAAAGCAGGCCAGCCCTTTCCTGGCTTCCCATACCTGTCAAGGGAGGAGGCAGGCTCTGCCCAGAGCAAGACAGTGAGAGCTTAAAGTAAACAGTGTATTCTGTGTCAGGGCAGCAGGGGTCACTGAACCCTGACCTAGAATAAATACAAGATTATGTCTCAGCAGGTACTTCAGGATGTGATACAATATACATCATCTTTGCCAAGCTGTGACTCTTCATTCACAGAGAATTGTCAAACAATTCTGATGCTTGATAAACTTGGAAACAGCTAAGGATGAAAACATAAAATAGGAAGTTCTTAAATCGCAAGTAACACTAAAAGACTGGTGTTTTCACCATTCTTTTGTAAACAGAGACATAAAGCACTGAAGACACATTTAAATATTCAGTCATTCATTAAGCATTCACATAACATTAAAAATGGGTTTACTAGGGGCTGGAGAAATGGCTTAGCAGTTAAAAGCATGTACTGCTCTCTTCCAGAGGATCCGAGTTCAGTTCTCAGCACCCACATCAGACAACACAAGGCTACTCCTAACTCCAGGGGATTCAATATCTTCCAGCCTCCTCAGACTCCTGAATGCACATGCATAACCCCACACAGATAGATATGCATACAGATAATTAAAATAAATTTTAAAATGTAAAGTATTATACACACTTGAGTCAGCTACCATCTGGATAGAAAATGGAGAGAATTAAGAAGGGAAAAAGAATAACACAATTCTATCCTGCTATCTGAAGGAAACATAAAAATATTTAGTCACACCTCACCTGCCTAGAAATACTGTGCAGCAGAGGCAGCCATATGCCTGGATATCCCAAATCTAATTGGCTATTGGCTCTCTCCTTGGAGGAATAACCCATGGCTGATGCCACAAGCTTACATCATCTAATGGTTAGGAGATGTTATAAGCCACAGTAAGACCCTGTCATATTTAACAGAAAAAAGTATAATTCATGGACTAACATACCATCCAAACATTTGTGTCTATACCAAAGTAACCTACCATAACTATTAGTACTGTTTAAATACCTATATATCTAATTGCTTGTGCTTCATTAGTAGGATCGAAAGGTTATTCCTGGACAAACTGTCAGCCCATGAAAGGAAACAGCCAGAATTGACCAGAGTCCAAGACAACAGCTCCAGAGAGAGTGGACTGTTTTGCTTCTCATCCACCTGTGCCCCTTTTCTAAGCCTGAAGAACAATCTGCAGAGGAAGAGGGGGCGTGGTAGAATGTAAGGGCTTTGTGATTGGGGTGAAATGGTGAAACTACAGCAATAGAGTCTGGACACTCTTTGATCAACTTGATTGAACATACAACACCCCCCCCCCCCCGGATGGTGGGGATCCATGGGCTGTTGGGGTTTTGGGCACAACTGCCTGGAAAATGGTTATACATGAAGGTTGCTTGTACTCATAAATGTATTACTTATAGCTAAAAAAAAAAAAAAAAAAAAAAACCAGAAAGATGCAGGACAGTTATGGAAGAATGCATGATCTGGGATGGGGTGGGGTGGGGGGGAAGTGAAAGGGAAATATGCCTGAACTGAATTGGAAGATGATGTATGAAATACACAAAGCATCGATAAAAAATATTTAGTCAGGAAAGGTGGTATATCACATACACATATCACCTACTGGAAGGAAAAATTGTCTCGTTCTTTTACACTCACAAAATCCGCGAATTACATTCCCTTTTGGGTTCATAGCATGACCATACCAATAATAAAGGTGTATTTTTCTCTTTCCATTTGTCTAATATCTCTACCACAGGGATCACACTGGTTTTCCCCCTTAGAAACAAATGAATAGACGAACTGGAGAAGGTAGGAACTGTACCAACTTTTGAAACACAGGTGAAAAGACCTCAACCCCTAAAAGTCAGGAAGCAAACAGCTCACCCACCTATGACTGTCCTGTGTGAACTCCCAGGCTGCCCCATGGGAGCAAAAACCAGGCAGCATATGCAAGTCTCCCCAAATATGGGAACAGGGATTGAGTCTATATGGGAACAGTGCTGAGTCTAAGGATGCCCAATGTCTGCCCTATTAGAGAAGAGAGGTGACTCAGAGGACACTCCATGTGAGCAGCACCAGAGGCTTGATGCTCCCTCAGCACCTGGCAGTGACACTCACTCACAGAAAGTGTAAACATGCTATCTTAGGAAGGGAAAAGACCCACCTAAAAGGATTAGGACAAAACCCAGAAATGTTCCTACTCCTACCACCCAGAAGAAACTACATAGAGGACTGGGAAGGAATTGGTCTCAAAAGTAGAATAGAACTGATGTTGGACACTGATCTGATCCCACCTCATACAGTTTCAAAATTCCCAAATGATGTAACTGAGTATCATATTAAAGTTCAGAAATATTTACAGGAACTAAAAAACAAAACAAAACAAAACAAAACAAACAAAGAAAAAAAAAACCCCAAAGAACAAAAAACACAACAACCAGCAAATGGGCTGGGGATCTAATGCAGCTCAGTTTGTAAGGTGCTTGCCTAGCATGCACAACACCTGGGCTCAATCCCAGCACTGAATAAACCAGGTGTGGTGTCTGCAGTAATCCTAGCTTTAAAAACAAAAACACTTCCGGGGCTGGAGGGATAGCTTAGTGGTTAAGAGCGCCAACTGCTCTTGCAGAGGACCAGGGTTTGATCCCCAGCACCCACATGGCAGCTGAGAACCATCTTTACCTCCAGTTCCAGGGGAATACAACGCCCTCTTCTGACCTCCACCGCATTGCACGACACAGGTGCACCAACTTCCATGCAGACAGTACACTCATACACATGAAAATAAATAAAAAATATATTAAAAAAAAAACAATACTTCCAAGGCTGGGAGATGGCTGAACTGATAAAGTGCTTGCCATGCAAGCATGAAGACTTAAGCTCAGCTCTCTAGCATACACAGAAAGCCACTTAGTGATATGCATCTAATCCTGTGTTGGGAAAGTAGAAGACTCCCCTGGGGATTGCTGGCCTACAAGGCTAGCTGAATCAGCGAGTTCCAGCTTCAATGAGGGACAGTCTTGGGAAATAAGATGGAGCTGGGAAAAAAAAAAAAAAAAAAGATGGAGCTGGGCATGCTGGCGCACGTCTTTAGTCTGACTGGTCCTCTATGCACCCAAGGCAAGCCTGGTCTATGATAGCAAGATCCAGGCCAACCAGAGCTACACAGTGAGACCCTGTCAAAAATAGATAAAAGGGAATATAACAGATGAAGACACTTGATGTGGATCTCTGATCTGCACACAGAAACATATACATGCAAACCCACAAACACATATGCATGTATGTGTACACAAATATGAACGTAAACTTACATACACGTACACACACAAATCCAACAACCAACAAGGTAAAAGCCACAATGTTTGGCATATAAGAAAAAAAATGACCAGAATTGATAGACAAGAATATTAAGAGTTAAAAAGACCTACAACCATTATTAATGAAACTGTTTAGAAGGATATAATCAGAGTGAATTCTCCCAAATTCCTTCTATGAAGCCAGCATCACTCTATTACCAAAACCAGGCAAAGATACAACTAAAAAGGAGAATTATAGACCCATCTCCCTAATGAACACAGATGCCAAAATTCTAAACAGGATACTGGCAAATTGCATACAGACGCACATCAAGAAGATTATCCATCATGACCAAATTGGATTCATACCAGAAATGCAGGGATGGTTCAACATATGAAAATCAATAAACATCATCAAACACATAAATGGAATGAAAGACAAAAACCACACCATCATCTCAATTGATGCTGAAAAAGCCTTTGACAAAATCCAGCATCCCTTCATGCTTAAAGTCCTAGAAGGAATTGGATTGGAGGGATCATTCCTCAATGTAATCAAAGCCATATACAGGAAACCCACAGCCAATATCATCCTAAGTGGGGAAACGACAGAAACATTCCCTTTAAAGGTAGGAACTCGGCAAGGCTGCCCCCTGTCACCACTCCTCTTCAATATAGTGCTTGAAACACTTACTAGAGCAATAAGAAAAGGAAATTAAAGGAGTACTAATTGGAAAAGAGGAAGTCAAGCTATCCCTATTTGTTGATGATATGATTGTTTACTTAAGGAATGCTAAAAACTCCACCAGAAAACTCCTAGAAATGATTAACAGCTTCAGCAAAGTGGCAGGATACAAAATTAACCTAAAAAAATCAATGGCCTTTCTTTACACCAAGAACAAGCAACTGGAGAAAGAATTCAAAGAGACCTTCCCACTCACAATAGCCTCAAAAACAATAAAATACCTAGGAACAAACCTAACCAAAGATCTCTACAACAAAAATTTTAAACCTTTAAAGAGAGAAATTGAAGAAGACATCGGAAGATGGAAAAACTCCCATGCTCATGGATTGGGAAAGCTAACATTGTAAAAATGTCCATTTTACCGAAACTCTTCTATAGATTTAATGCAATTCTAAACAAAATCCCCAAGAGTTTCTTCACAGGCTTGGAAAAAAAAGTCCTTAAATTCATTTGGAAGAACAAAAGACTCCAAATAGCCAAAACAACCCTGATTGAAAAGAGCTACACAGGAGGAATCTCTATACCAGACTTCAAACTATACTACAGGGCTATAGTCATAAAAACAGCCGGGTACTGGCACAAAAACAGACCTGTTGACCAATGGAACAAAACCGAAGATCCAAACCTGAGCACATACAATTTCAGCCACCTCATATTTGACAAGGGGGCCAAGAAGACACAATGGAGAAAAGACAGCATCTTCAGCAAGTGGTGTTGGCAAAACTGGATCACCACTTGTAGAAGAATGAAATTAAACCCCTAACCTCTGGCCCTGTACAAAAGTCAACTCCAGATGGATCAAAGACCTCATTGTGAAACCCCAAACTCTGAAGGCAATAGAAGAAATAGTTGGCAGCAGACTACAAGACATAGGTGTAGGAAAAGAATTCCTAAATCAGACAGCAGCTGCACAAGAATTAAGGTCAACAATTGACAAATGGGACCTCATTAAACTCAAAAGCTTCTGTACATCAAAAGAAACAATCAAGGAAGTGAAGAGAAATCCCACAGAGTGGGAGGAAACCTTCATCACAGAAACATCTGACAAAGCATTGATTTCCAGAATATATACACAAAAAACAAAGAAGAAAGAAAACAAATGACCCACTCAATAGATGGAACAAAGAGCTGAACAGAGACTTCACAAGTGAGGAGTTAGAGATGGCTGAGAAACACCTTAAGAAGTGTTCAACATCACTAATCATTAAGGAAATGCAAATCAAAACCACTTTAAGATATCATCTTACTCCAAGAAGACTGGGTAGGATCAAGAAAAAAAATGATAGCAAGAGCTGGAGAAGTTGTGGGGAAAGGGGAATACTCATCCACTGCTGGTGGGAATGTAAACTCGTGCAGCCACTATGGAAAGCAGTGTGGAGAACCCTCGGAAGACTTGGAATGAACTTGCCACCTGACCCAGCCATACCACTCCTAGGCATGTACCCTCAAGACTCACCCCACTGCAGAGATACATGCATGCCCATGTTTATTTCAGCTCTCTTCACAATCCAAGGAGCTGGAACCAACCCAAATGCCCCTCAACTGATGAGTGGATAGAGAAAATGTGGTACATCTACACAATGGAATTCTATGCAGCAGTAAAGAAAGATGACATCATGAGCTTTGCAGGAAAATGGCTGGAGCTAGAAGACATCATGCTGAGTGAAGTAACACAGTCCTAGAAAAACAAACGACGAATGGTATCCCTCATCTGTGGATGCTAGTGCCAATTACCTAGTTGTAAGTATTTCTTGTGCATGGCCCCTTGAGCTTTTGTCCAAAGCAGATGGGAGTGATGCATATTGGAAACAACAACAACAACAACAACAAAAGACTGCATCACAGAACTGACTGAAACAATGAACTTCTGCTCAAAACAGTCAACTTTCACATGGAGAATATTGAGAAAGACTGAGAAAGAGATGAAAAGCATGTTTGGCAGAATGCATGAGCTCTGGTGGGGTGGGGACATGGGGGGAGACACAGGTCTAGATTTGATAAAAAATATATATATAAATAGAAAAATGTAATGGCAAAAAAATTTTCCCTAAAATATTCAATAATTTGTCACTTTTTAAATTTTTTTTATTTATTTTTGTATGTGTATGAATGTACTGTCTGCATGTAGGTTTGTGCACCTGTGTTGTGCAATGCTGCGGAGGTCAGAAGAGGGTCTCGGATTTCCCTGGAACTGGAGTTCTCCTGGAATTGGAGTTACAGATGGTTCTTAGCCGCCATGTGGGTGCTGGGGATCGAACTCGGGTCCTCTGCAAGAGCAGTCGGTGCTTTTAACCGCTAGGCTATCTCTCCAGCCCAGTTTGTGACTTTTTACAATCCAAAGAGGTATTTTTCAACTTTGTATTCATCTTAAAAATGTATTTTAAATAAATGTAAAACCAACAATGTGAATGCTGCAATACTATGAAAAACTTGAATGACTCCATTAAATTTTCCTCCAGAACAAAAAAAATAGAAAAGTTATTCCACATGTCTAAAACCAGAAAAATGCTTACTTTAGGTAGTGATGAAAACTATATAAAATAACTCAATTAACTTCTAGAGGTAAAAAACTTCAGTGTTTCATGTAATATAGTCACTGGAGAAAGTTTTACTGTTTTTGATGATTTATTTTTCCTTTTTGATTTTGTTTTTTATTTATTTTATTTATTTCTTTTATGTGTATGCATGTACTGTCTGCATGCAGGTCTGTGCACCCATGTCATGCAATGCCGAGGAGGTCAGAAGGGGGCATTGGATTCCCCAGGACCTGGAGTCAAAGACAGTTCTCAGCCACCATGTGGGTGCTGGGAATTGAACACGGGTCCTCAGCAAGAGCAGTCAGCTAGGCCATCTCTCCAGCCCCAATTTTGTTTTTCAAAGGGAATCTCACTAAGGCTGAGGCTGACTACTGGGTACCTCCACGTCACCAACAGGATGGATTTTGACAGGAGAGCAAACACTGTGCAAGAAACTAGCTGGCCAGGAACAGAAGAGGCCAGAGCAGGGAGAGGACAGTGGAGCAGAGAAAAAAAGAGGTCTTCAGGTGGCTTCACAGGCACATGATAGGAGCTGCCACAGATGGAAGGGAGACAGAGACATCTGAAGAAAGACGGGACTGAAACTGTCCCAAGTCTTACAGAAACCATAAAAGCACACATCCAAAAGGCCAATCTAACCTAGAGCAAGAACATGAAGACAATTACCCTGTCACATCACCATTAAATTGTTTGAAACCAGTGAGAAAATCTTCAAAGGAGGAAAGAAAAATTTAACATAGAAAGAACAAAACCAAGAAAGATTGCTCAGAAACACAAAAGCCATAAGACAACAGGCTGGTATCTCCCCAAAACGAAAAGAAACATGTTGAACTAAAATTCTACATGGAGTCAGAATAGCTTAAAAAAAAAAAGGGAGATCATATGCTCCATCCCAAGAGTAAAAGTGGTTTTAAAAACTGATGAGGCAGGGTCTTCTTATAGCGCCAGTTGGCCTGGAACTCACTCTGTAGACCAGGCCTGCCTCTGCCTCCTTGTTTTCAAACAAGGCCTTAAGAAACTGAAAAGACTGCTGGGCCTGGTGTCGCATGCCTATAATTCCAGCACTTGGGAGGCAGAGGCAGGTGGATCTCTGAGTTCAAGGCCAGCCTGGTCTACATAGTGAGTTCTAGGTAGAACCTGTCTCAAAAAAAAAAAAAGAATTAATAAATAATAAAAAATTAATAAATAAAAAAGAAAGAAAGGAAACTGAAAAGATCAGCCACAGACTTAAATGTCACAAATCAAGATATATCCATAATACATAAAGAACTCTTAAAATTCAAAAAGACAGCATTATCCAATTTTTAAACGGCCAAAACATTTGAATAGTTACTTCACCAAAAAGGGTCCACAACAGGCAATGCTCATGCTAAGGTGTGTACCACCACTGGTTACTAAGGAAGAGATCACTAAAGCCCAAGCAACACCTCAGAAGGGCTGCAGTATAAGACAGAAGCTATGCCCTGGTGAGGGGAGCAGAACTCACCACAATATAATATAAATGAATATAAATGATACAGCCACTTTGAAATATAATATAAATGAATATAAATGGTACAGCCACTTTGAAAAATAGTTTGGCACCTTCTTAAAATGCTAGGCAGAATTTTACATGTCCTAGAGAATTCTGCTTCTATGTATCAACAAAAGAAACAAAAACATTATGTCTATAGGAAGACCTATACATGACTGCTCTTGGCAGAACTATTTGTAACAGCCAAGAAATGAAAACAACCCAAACTCTCAGCAAGGAAGATGTGTAGTGAGTTTCCTAACACAAGGAGAAATTAAATACACGACAGCAGCAAAAAGGCTAGGAAGCAAGGAGGGGAGGAACAAATTCACTGCAGCCAAACTCATACTGTGGAAGTGATGCAAGGAAGCTCAAAAGCAAGCTGTGCTGAGGAAGTATGTGTATTTTAGGAACAGTTAAGTCACATACTAAAGCTAATGAATTCAACTGTTCCAGGTGGCACTACCCACCAAACTAAAACAAACCCGCCAAGCCAATAAAAGTTAAGCCACAGGATGGGGAACTCTCACATGTGCTTCTACTTGGCTTTAAATGGTCTGAATTTCAATGACATAATGACATGTCTGGTGAAGAATCCTCCAGAGAGTAACATTTGAGTTGTTCGTGGTTTGGTGCTGTTTTCTACAAACAATTTAACCTTTATCATTTCCAATGTTGGGTAGGATTGCTTATGATGGAACTATCTGACACACTCACACATATATAGAGCCTTAAAAAGCTGTTTTCATGGAAGGAGAGACTAGAAAAGTAGTTATCAGAGACTTGGGAGGGAGGAGGCAGGTGGACATGGAGAAGACACTGCAGAAAAATTACAATTATCTAAGAACAGTTTCTAATGGTATGCAGAGAGGACCACAGTTAACAGCCATGTAATGATGTAATTTTTTTTTCCCCCAAACAGCCAGGAGGAGATTTTCAATGGTTCCAAAAGAAATGATGGATGCTAAAGGAGATGGCATGCTGATTACTGATTTGATCACAGCTTAATAAAAACACATAACAAAGTAGGCCACATAAATGCATATAATCAGTATATATTTTTATAAATATAAAAAGAGCACTGAAATAACAGTACAGGGATCACAGGAAAGGCATACCTCAGAGATAAAAGTGGACTTGGTTTCAGGCCACCATAATAAGCAAATACTAGAAGAAAGTGAGCCACATGAGGTTTTGTTTCCCAGTACATATAAAGTTGAATTTCCACTATGCTACTAAGTAAACAACAGCACTGTCTTAAAATGTGCATAACTTAATTAAAATATTTTAATAAAATGCTTATGGTCAAAAAATAGAACTATTTGATAAGGATAATTCAGTTTTTTTTTTAACACTTAATATGCTACAAAAGAAGATCAAGTGTTACTCTTCCAGGTAAGGACAGGTAAAGAATCCAGCCCTCAAGTGACTTTGGGGTTCCGGGAACAGGCGAGTTTTGCACTGCTTTATTCTGATTATTAAAAGAATAGCATGCACATCCATATGCCCAAAATGCTGCCACAGTAAAAACTCAAAATTCAAAACTGCATCTGAGATCTCCTGAGACCTGCTGAAGCAAGCGAAGGTAGGTAGGTAGGGAGGAGCTGGGTGCTTCAGCAAGGCTGATTGTCCATTGACTTAATCTAGTTAATCCGATAATCCAGTTGTGTTTGGCTCAATTGGCTTTTGTGGCTGTGGGGGCGGAGTTATCCTCCCAGCTGGTATAAAACGTAGGGTTGTATGAGTCTTGAGATCTGAGATCTCCCAAGATCAGTTGAAGGGCAGGTACCCTCCCCCCCCAACGTGGTTTACAAAGGCATCTGAAGGAGGCAAGCAAAGCAAGCCTTCCACACAGTGAAGAGGCATTTAGGACTCACATTGGAATACAGGCAAGGAGAAGCCCATATGCCAGGAACACGAAGAAGAGACAACACTGGAAAGGGACAGGATAATCACCCACCAAGCTCTACCAACCCTATAGAAGATTCCTAAAGTGGGATCCCCCTGGGGATGGCCCAGGACACAGATATCAGAAACACAATTAGGAACATATTTAAAGAACTACAAGATTACAAAGAGCAAATCAAAGAACTAAGAAAAGAGAATGAAGAACTCAAGAAGGACCTAGAGAATGACAAACTCTGGAAGGAAGTAGAAACACTGAAAAGATCCCATGCTGAAAAAGATAACGAAACCAACCAGCGAAGCAAAGAGCTACAGGAAGAGATTGAGAAGCTCCAAAAGGAAGTAGAAATACTAAAGAAATCAGAAGAGGAAATGAAAAAGGAAATCAAACACTCATCCAATCAGGAGGAAAGGAATGGAAAAAGCCTCAGAAGCAGAATGGAGGAAGCAGAACAAAGACTATCAGACCTGGAAGATAACACAGAACAACTAAAAACCTCAAGTAAAGATTTTGAAAAATTTAAAAATACACAGATGTGGAACAACCAGGAACTGTGCGACACTCTGAAAAGATCAAACCTCCGCATCATAGGAATAGAGGAAAGAGAAGAATCCCAAGAGAATGGTTCGATCAGATCTTCAACAGAATAATAGATGAAAACTTCCCCAAACTAAAAGAAAAACCAATACCAATACAAGAAGCACATAGACCTCCAAACAGACAAGATCAGAAAAGAAATTCTCCATGCCACATCATAGTTAAAAATGCTAGATACCCAAAACAAAGACAAAATCCTTAAAGCCACAAGAGAAAAACAACAAGTGACCTATAAGGGGAAAGCTATCAGAATTACAACTGACTTCTCAATGCAAACAAACTATGAAAGCAAGAACGTGAAACGAAGCATTCCCAGTGTTAAAGGACAATAGATGCCAACCCAGGTTACTATACTCAGCAAAAATGTCAATTATCATTGAAGGAGAGAGAAAAACCTTCCATGACATAAACAAGGTGAAAGAATACATGTCCAGAAGACCAACCCTTCAGAGAATACTTGAAGCAATTCAAAGGACAGAAGGAGCAACCATCCCTAGGCACCTAGAAGGAGAAATCAATAAAAGCATAACTGCAGAAGTAGAAACCTAAACCCAAACCGCAAATGGTAATAAGGCAAAAGGAAGCCACACAAACCTATCAGTCATAACCTTAAATATTAATGGACTAAATTCCCCAATCAAAAGGGAGGTTGGATTAGGAAACAGAATCCATCCATATGCTGTCTACAAGAAACACATCTTACCTTCAAGGACAGGGACCACCTTAAAGTGAAAGGATGGAAAAAAATATTCCAAGCAAATGGTACCAAAAAGAAGGCAGGTGTTGCTATTTTAATATCAGACAAAATAGACTTCAAAGGAAAAGAAATCAGAAGAGACAAAGAAAGCTATTACATTTTTATCAAAGGAACAATTCACCAAGAAGATTTCACAATTGTGAATATATATGCACCAAATTAAAAAAAAAATTTTTTTATTAATTTCTGTATGTGTATGAATGTACTGTCTGCATGCAAGTCTGTGCACCCCTGTCGTGCAATGCCGCGGAGTTCAGAAGAGGGTGTCGGATTCCCCTGGAACTGGAGTACTTCTGGAATTGGAGTTTCAGACGGTTCTTAGCCACCATGTGGGTGCTGGGGATCGAACCCGGGTCCTCTGCAAGAGCGGTCGGTGCTCTTAACCGTTAGGCCATCTCTCCAGCCCGCACCAAATTTTATAAAAACAATTCTCCAGGACCACAAGTCACACACTAACCCCAGTACACTCATAGTAGGGGACTTCAATACTCCACTGAACCCTTTGGACAGGTCAACAGGACAAAGAATAAACAGAGAGACATCTGAACTGAACGATATGATACACCAAATGGACCTCACAGACCTCTACCGAATATTCCACCCTAATACCAGAGAATGCACTTTCTACTGAGCACCCCATGGAACATTCTCCAAAATCGACCACATACTAAGACACAGAAGAAACCTCTACAAATACAAAAAGATTGAAATAATTTCATGCATTCTATCAGACCACAGTGCAATAAAGCTGAACATCAACACCAGGATACGCCCTAGTGCCTACAAGAACACGCAGAGACTAAAGAACACACTCTTGAATAATGAATAGGTCAAGGAAGAGATAAAGAAAGAAATAAAAGCATTCCTGAAACTGAATGACAATGAAAATACAACACAACAAAACCTATGGAATACCTTAAACGCAGTCCTAAGAGGGAAGTTTATAGCCCTGGGTGCTTACATTAGAAAAACAGAAAGAGGACAAGTGAATGATCTAACACTACAGCTAAAAGCACTTGAGAGGCAACAACAAATGAAGCCTAAACGCAGCAGACAGGAAGAAATAACAAAAATCAGAGCAGAAATCAATGAAATAGAAACAAAGAAAACAATACAAAAAAATCAATGAATCCAAAAGTTGATTCTTTGAAAGAATAAACAAGATGGACAGACCTCTAGCCCAGTTAACCAAAAGAAATAAGGAACAACTCCAAATCAATACAATCCGTGATGAAAAGGGAAATGTCACAACAGACAAGGAAAAGATCCAGAAAATCGTACAGGAATACTTCAAAAACCTATGCTCTACTAAGTTTGAAAACCTAGAACAAATGGATGAATATCTGAAATCCTGGAAATCACCAAAGCTCAACCAAGAGGAGATCCACAGCTTAAACAGATCCATAATATATGAAGAAATTGAAGATGTAATAAGAAACCTCCCAACTAAAAAAAAAAGCTCAGGCCCAGACGGTTTCACGGCAGAATTCTATAAAACATTTAAAAAAAACCTACAACCATTATTAATGAAAGTGTTTAGAAGGATATAATCAGACAAATTCTCCCAAATTCCTTCTATGAAGCCAGCATCACTCTATTACCAAAACCAGGCAAAGATACAACTAAAAAGGAGAATTAGACCCATCTCCCGAATGAACACAGATGCCAAAATTCTAAACAGGATACTGGCAAATCGCATACAGACACACATCAAGAAGATTATCCATCATGACCAAGTTGGATTCATACCAGAGATGCAGGGATGGTTCAACATATGAAAATCAATAAACATCAATAAACACATAAATGGAATGAACGACAAAAACCACACCATCATCTCAATTGATGCTGAAAAAGCCTTTGACAAAATCCAGCATCCCTTCATGCTTAAAGTCCTAGAAGGAATTGGACTGGAGGGATCATTCCTCAATGTAATCAAAGCCATATACAGGAAACCCACAGCCAATATCATCCTAAGTGGGGAAACGACAGAAACATTCCCTTTAAAGGTAGGAACTCAGCAAGGCTGCCCCCTGTCACCACTCCTCTTCAATATAGTGCTTGAAACACTTACTAGAGCAATAAGACAAGAAAAGGAAATTAAAGGAGTACTAATTGGAAAAGAGGAAGTCAAGCTATCCCTATTTGCTGATGATATGACTGTTTATTTAAGGGAGGCTAAAAACTCCACCAGAAAACTCCTAGAAACGATTAACAGCTTCAGCAAAGTGGCAGGATACAAAATTAACCTAAAAAAAAAAAATCAATGGCCTTTCTTTACACCAAGAACAAGCAACTGGAGAAAGAATTCAAAGAGACCTTCCCACTCACAATAGCCTCAAAAACAATAAAATACCTAGGAACAAACCTAACCAAAGATCTCTACAACAAAAATTTTAAACCTTTAAAGAAAGAAATTGAAGAAGACATCAGAAGATGGAAAAACCTCCCATGCTCATGGATTGGGAAAATTAACATTGTAAAAATGTCCATTTTACCGAAACGCTTGTATAGATTTAATGCAATTCCAATCAAAATCCTCAAGAGTTTCTTCACAGGCTTGGGAAAAAAAGTCCTTAAATTCATTTGGAAAAACAAAAGACCCCAAATAGCCAAAACAACCCTGATTGAAAAGAGCTACACAGGGGGACTCTCTATTCCAGACTTCAAACTATACTACAGGGCTATAGTCACAAAAACAGCCTGGTACTGGCACAAAAACAGACTTGTTGACCAATGGAACAAAACTGAAGATCCAAACCTGAGCACATACAATTTCAGCCAAGAATTAAGGTCGACAATTGACAAATGGGACCTCATTAAACTCAAGAGCTTCTGTACATCAAAAGAAACAATCAAGGAAGTGAACAGAAATCTCACAGAGTGGGAGGAAACCACCACAGAAACATCTTGAACTCATAAAGATCCACCTGCCTCTGCCTCTGCCTCCTGAGTGCTAGGATTAAAGATGTGTGCCACCATGCCTGGCCTTTTTTTCTTTCTTTCTTTTTTTTTTATTTATTTATATGTGTATGAATTTACTGTCTGCATGTAAGTTGGTGCACCCATGTTGTGCAATGCCACGGAGGTCAGAAGACAGTGTCAGATTCCCCTGGAACTGGAGTTAAAGAGGTTTCTCAGCCGCCGTGTGGGTGCTGGGAATCGAACCTGGGTCCTCTGCAAGAGCAGTCGGTGCTCTTAACCCCTGAGCCATCTCTCCAGCCCCTGTTTTAATTTTTTACATATTGTTTTCAGTGTCCTGAACTAAGGGATGAAGCTCTCCTGAATCCATCACCACTCCATGGCAAGCAGATTCTGAGACACCCCAAGGGCCCGAGCTGCCTACCACACACCCATGGGGTTTGACAGGGCCTGTGACTATGTTGGGACATTGTACCTGTGAATAAGGTTACATTCGTGGCAAAAGTTCAAGGACTTTGCAAATGTAAATTAAGGTCCTTTATCAGCTGACTCTGAATTAATCAAAGGAGAAGTAAATTGGGTAGGCCTGGCTTAACTAGAAGATCTTTGTTGAGAGTCAGAGACTGGATAGCTTTGAGAAAGCAGGCTGCCATAAGCTGTGCACCTGTAAGGAAATGAACAGGGCCCCAGGTCACATTTGATCACACTCTGGACTCAAAGGATACTAAAAGTGAACACTGTATGTAAAGTATCACAAGGGCAAATTTATAATCAGCACTAGGGATCCAGGGAGCAAGCCAGAAAGATGGTGACACTCTCCAGAAACAACCATCAACTACTGCTATTCGGAAAGTGTCCATCAAAACACAGGGCATGGTGCCTTCTGCCTGCAGTCCCAGAACTGTGGTAAACTGGAGAAGGAACCAAGTTCCTCAGATAAACCTGAGCTCCATAGTGAGACTCAGACTTTCAAAAAATAAGGGCTAGGGATATAAACTGCAGTGGCAAAATTTCAATCTAGCAATTGCAAGGCCCTGGGTTCAATTCCTGGTATACCACAACGCCACACCCCTAACACATAGAGAGCTGAGAGCTAGTCAAGGGAGAGACAAGACAGGAGGCAGGCTAGCTGGGAATAAGTTAGTTCTTCCACAACTGAACTTTTACCTCTTTTCAGTGTTTGTCCCTCCTCCCCACCCCAAATTGATAGGATTAAAAGGTGTTCATAATCTCCCTAATTTAAAATGCCATGGCAGACACAATGAATGACTTGGCTAGATATGTGATAGAAGGTAGTGACGTGCCAAAGATTATAAAAGCTAAAAAGGCAATTTTTAATACAAAGATAATTAGGGACTGGGTGTAGTGGTACCAGCCTTTAATCACAGCAGCACTCGGGAGACAGCTGCAAGCAGACGTCTGTGGGATCAAGACTAGCTTGGTCTACATAGCAAATTCCAGGTGAGCCAGCTAGAGAAAGATCTAAAATTCAATGTTTTATTTTTTTAATTTTGTTTTTAGACAAAATTCACTTGTAGCCAGGCTGACCTTGAACCCAAAAGCTTGACTTTATTTTTTATTTTTTTGCCTTTTTTTTTTAAACAGTCTTTTTTTTTTAATTTTATTTATTTCTGTATGTGTATGAATGTACTGTCTGCATGCAGGTTTGTACACCTGCGTCGTGCAATGCCGCGGAGGTCAGAAGAGGGTGTCGGATTCCCCTGGAACTGGAGTTCTCCTGGAATTGGAGTTTCAGACAGTTCTCGGCCGCCATGTGGGTGCTAGGGATCGAACCCAGGTCCTCTGTAAGAGCGGTCGGCGCTCTTAACCGCTAGGCCATCTCTCCAGCCCCCTATTTTTTTGCCTTTTTTAAGACAGGGTCTCCCTGTAGCCCCAGCTGGTCTGGAACTCAATATGTAGACCAGGCCGGCCTTGAACTCACAGAGATCGACCTGCCTCTACCTCCCGAGTGCTGGGATTAAAGGCATTGCAACACCATGCCCGACTTGATTCTTAATAATTTAAAATAATTTCTAGGTTTTGTAGCTCACTGACAATAAAAGGGGCACACTAATTTCTTTGCAAATATAAATAGCTTTAGCTTAGAACTGAATTTCTAACAGTCAACAGAAGATACCATTACAGAGTAAACTACAAAAGTACTAACCTTTATCATTAGTCTGTGCATTTTCTTTAAATTTCCTGCCCTACACTATGCACATATCAAGTCATTAGTCAGTGTTGCACATTAATAACTATAAACTGGGGCCACTGGGACAGGGCTGAATATGGCTCATGAACTCAGCTTTTGGGTAATTCATACACAGAGCAATTGCTGCATTTTTACACGGCTCAAAATGTTTTCCCAACTTTCTCTTTTCTTCAATAAGGTACAATGCTGAGTTGAAGCATTTAAAACAAGCTAGTGCTGAGATGTATTCTAACATCAGAGGCCACCCCCTTCATGAATGTCTTAAGACCAGCACTCAAGGGGAGAACCTACAGTGCACCTCCAATAGGCTGAACAGGAACACTCACAGCAGGGCTGGAGAGAGAGTGAACTGCAGGCTAGGCTCTGGCAGAATGAGATTTATGGTCAGTAGAGTACTTTCTGGATCATTTTGTTGACACACGTGGACATAAATCGACAGACAGGAATGGCAGGGGATGCTTTTATTGTGTCCATTCTGAAATAACTTGCACATGAATGATATTTCTTAAGTTTATCTCTAAAGTTACACTTGTGTAGAATCTGAAATGCCTTTCCAGAAATACACTAAACTGAAGTGAAATTCTCAGCCTATGAATTTTACCACATAAGAACCAAGCTGACTGGCAGCTAATGTTCTTTACTAATAGTGCTTCCCTGCAGGCACAGTGTACGCTCTTGCATGCCCACCCCCCAGCTGTATTGGGAGCCCACACACAACATCTGCTTCCAGGCTCTGCTCTCCTTTGCTACTGGAGCCAGCAGTAAACCTCAAGCCAAAAGTAATTATGGTCAAAAATGGAACACGATTTACCGAGGCTTGGTAAGTGCACTATCTCCTGTGGACAAAAACCTTTGCTCCTAATTTTGGCAAATCAACATGTGAATAAAAAGTGAAAACTGTTCCAGTCACAGTGGTGGTATCAAGATTCAATTTTTGGATTCAGATAACCCCCATGTTTTCAGAAATACAGGAGATGAGAAGAATGTTAAAATTTGAGGAAATCTCATGTTTACCCAGGATTGCATTCACTTATGTTTGTCTGCTTAGTTGTTATTTTGTGTTGGTGATTATTTTTAGAAAAGTCTCACTATGTAGCCCAGGCAAGCTTTGAGCTCATTATCCTTTGGCTTTGCCCTCCAGAGATCTGGGATTGCAGGTGTGCTTCACCACACGTAGGTATCCATGATGTGTCTAAAGACAGACACAACAGCAAAGAGAAAAGCTAGGCCTAGGGGCTAGTGAGGTCTGACTACCAGGGAGAATGGTAACAAGGAAAATGAGGGTGAAGAAGAATACCACACTGAACTGACATTCTGTCCGCTAAAACATAATCTTAGTTGGGGCTGGAGAGATGGCCTACAGAGGACCGGGGTTCGATTCCCAGCACCCACATGGCGGCAGAGAACCGTCTGAAACGCCAATTCCAGGAGAACTCCAGTTCCAGGGGAATCCGACACCCTCTTCTGACTTCTGCAGCATTGCAAGACACGGGTACACAAACTTGCATGCAGACAGTACATTCATACACATACAGAAATAAATAAAATTAATTAAAAAAATTTAAAAACACAATCTTAGCAAGAATGTGTGTTCTTGCTAAGGAGCAATGAAGATTCACTAAGGCAAAAGAATTTCTATGATCAAGTTACCCTAAGCTTCATATCTTTATTTTACATTCTTCAGATACAAGTTTTCAATACTTATATTCACACTCAATTTCTTACTTTCACTTAATTGTGTAAAGTAACACCAAAAGTCAAATGCTAACATCAACTTACAACAGTCAGTATTAAATTAAAGATTAAAAACTAACTAGTAAACAGCTTCATAGGTTGCTAAAAATAACCATTCTCCAGGCAGCAGGGAGCAAGTGGAAAATGTTGCCAGAGCCAAGGAAGGTGTGGCAGGGTTGATGGTGGCGGTGCAAGGGAGTGGGGGTTGGAGGCAGGACAGGGGACTGATCAGACCAGGGGGCCACTGTACACATTCCCTGGCACTCTTACCCACAGTGGGGCTCAGGCAAAGGAAAAGAGACAGCCTGTTTCCAGGACAAAATCTGCAGTGCTAAACTTTATATACATCTACTACAAAGAGTTACTTAACTGAAAGACAAATACTCTTTTTAGGTCTTTTTGAGACAGGGTCTCCCCCTAGCTCCAGGTGGCCTGGAACTGGCTATGTAGACCAGTCTGGCCTTAAACCCATAGAGATCTGCCTGCCTCTGCTTCCCCAGTCCTCGGACTAAAGGTACATGCCACCATGCCTGGCTTAAAGACAAATTTTCAAACTCTATTGGATAGACCAAAGTTCCTTTGGAATCTTATCCCCACTTTCAAAAATACCATAATCTCTTGACACTCTGAATATGAAATGACCTCATGGAATGAAGCCTTGGCCCTAGCTGGGGGCACTACTGTGAAAGGTTCTAAAACCTTAGGAGGCAGGAGCTAACCGGATGGAGCGGGTTACCAGATGAGCAGCAGGCAAGGTGCCTGGCTCCTTCTTTAGCTTTCTGTCATGAGGTGAACAGCTCCCCTCACCTACTCTCTCCTGGCCTCATGTTGTTCTGCCCTGGTTCGCAGAGTCCACCAGTGACAGGTGAGTTCTGAAACCATGAGCCAAAAATCAATCTTTCCTCCTTTAAGCTGTTCTCTCAAGAATGCCCATCACAGCTCTGCCATAAAAGTATTATTTCATGATCAACTTAAGGAATTTTAAATACATTTGGAAATGTCAAAAATGTAAGTTTGCACCATGATAATAACAAATATGACACAAGACTTTATTCTGTAACAAGGGATTATGATTTTTTTTAATTTTTATTTATTTTTATGTGTATGAGTGTACTGTCTCCATGTAGGTTGGTGCACCCGTTTGTGCAGTGCTGCGGAGGTCAGAGAGGGCGTCAGAATCTCCTGAAACTGGAGTTACAGACAGTTCTCAGCCACCATGTGGTTCTGGGGATCGAACCCAGGTCCTCTGTAAGAGCAGTCAGCACTCTTAACCGCTAGGCCATCTCTCCAGTCCCTGAATTATAATGTTTAATTTGAAGTGAGATATACAGGGCCAAGTAAAATTTCTATACTTTAAAGTACTAAAACAAATCATATTACCAAAGGCATAAAAACATATCCCAGTTGTTCCTTACTTGTTCACAGAGCAATGAAAGTCAGTGTCCTAGTTAGCTTTCTACTGCCATGATAAAATACTGATCAAAACCAACTCAGGGAGGAATGGGTTTATTTGGCTCACATATCCTGATCACAGTTCATATTTGAGGGAAGCCAGAGCAGAAACTCAGGGCAGGATCCTGGAGGCAGAAACTGATGCACAGAACATGGAGGAGCGCTGCTTACTGGCTGGCTCCTGCAGCCCATGCTCAGCATAGAACCACTTGCTGGCTTGCTCCTGTGGCCCCGCTCAGTCTGCTTTCTTGGACAACCTAGAACCACTTGCCCAGGTGTGAGACAACCCACAGTGGGCTAGGCCCTCCCACATCAAGAAAATACCTCACAGACCTGTCTATTGGCCAAGCAGATACGGAAAATTCCCCAAATGAGACTTCCTCCTCCAAGGGTCTGTCTAGTAGACAACTGAAGCTATCTAGCACAGGCACAAGAGGGAAGTACCAAGAGAAAATACTAATTGAAATAAACCATTAACCTGGTGGGCAACAGCTAATTTATCTTCCTGACTTTTTTCATACCTATTCAAATGCATTTCTGTGGTGATCTGTGTCTTAATACCAGTGAATATTCTTATCTAAAGTGAAAGTATATGCACATGGATGTGTGTACATGTGAGTGTGAGACAGCTGATATTCAGAATATATCTTCCAATATTTAAACATGAGACTAGTTTTGAAAAAATAATACTGTTAACGAATGAACGAACACACACACACACACACACACACACACACACACACACACAGAGTCTCTTGTATGCACCCTAAGTGCTGGGATTAAAGACATGTGCCACCACACCCAGCTCATTATGATTTTTTTTTTTTTTTCCTTTTTGGGACAGGGTCTCCCTGTAGCTCTGGCTGTCCTGGAACTCATTCTATAGACCAGGCTGGCCCTTGAACTCACAGAGATCTGCCTGCCTCTACCTCCCAAGTGCTGGGATTAAAGGCATGCGCCACTGTGCCTGGCTCATTATGATTTTTTTAAATTAATTTATTTATACATATATTTTTTACCAAATCTAGACCCGTGTCCCCCCATCCCCTCATCCCTCCAGAGCTCATGCATTCTGCCAAACATGCCTTTCATCTCTTTCTCAGTCGTTCTCAATATTCTCCATGTGGAAGTTGACTGTTTTGAGCAGAAGTACATTGTTTCAGTTCTTTGATGCAGTCTTTTCTGTTGTTGTTGTTGTTGTTGTTGTTTCCAATATGCATCACTCCCAACTGCTTTGGACAAAAGCTCAGGGGGCCATGCACAGGAAATACAACTGGGTAATTGGCACAAGCATCCACAGATGAGGGATACCATTCATCGTTTGTTTTTCTGGGACTGTGTTACTTCATTCAGCATGATGTCCTCTAGCTCCAGCCATTTTCCTGCAAAGCTCATGATGTCTTCTTTCTTTACTGCTGCATAGAACTTCATTGTGTAGATGTACCACATTTTCTCTATCCACTCATCAGTTGAGGGGCATTTGGGTTGGTTCCAGCTCTTTGCTATTGTGAAGAGAGCTGAAATAAACATGGCCGTGCATGTATCTCTGTGGTGGGGTGAGTCTTGGGGGTACATGCCTAGGAGTGGTATGGCTGGGTCGGGTGGCAAGTTCATTCCAAGACTTCCAATGGTTCTCCACACTGCTTTCCATAGTGGCTGCACGAGTTTACATTCCCACCAGCAGTGGATGAGTGCTCCCCTTTCCCCACAACCTCTCCAGCACTTGCTATCATTTGTTTTCTTGATCCTAGCCAGTCTTCTTGGAGTAAGATGATATCTTAAAGTGGTTTTGATTTGCATTTCCTTAATGATTAGTGATGTTGAACACTTCTTAAGGTGTTTCTCTGCCATCTCTAACTCCTCACTTGTGAAGTCTCTGTTCAGCTCTTTGCTCCATCTATTGAGTGGGTCATTTGTTTTCTTCTTTGTTTTTTGAGTAGTTTATATGTTCTGGAAATCAATGCTTTGTCAGATGTTTCTGTGGTGAAGGTTTCCTCCCACTCTGTGGGATTTCTCTTCACTTCCTTGATTGTGTCTTTGATGTACAGAAGCTTTTGAGTTTAAGAGGCCCATTCGCATTGTTGACCTTAGTGTCTTGCACAGCTGGCTGACTGATTTTTAGGAAGTCTTTCTTTCATATGCCTTATGTCTTGTAGTCTGCTGCCAACTTTATCTTCTATCTCCTTCAGAGTTTGGGGTTTCATGTTGAGGTCTTTGATCCATCTGGAGTTGACTTTTGTACAGGGCGAGAGGTAGGGGGTTTAATTTCATTCTTCACAAGTTGGTGATCCAGTTTTGCCAACACCACTTGCTGAAGATGCTCTTTGTCTTCTTTTCTCCATGTGGCTTCTTGGCCCCCTTGTCAATATAGGTGGCTGAATTGTATGTCTCAGGTTTGGATTTCGGTTTGTTCCATTGGTCAAACAGTCTGTTTTTTGTGCCAGTACCAGGCTGTTTTTATGACTATAAGCCCTGTAGTATAGTTTGAAGTCTGGTATAGAGTGCCCCCCTGTGTAGCTCTTTTCAATCAGGTTCGTTGTTTGGCTATTTCGGGGTCTTTTGTTTTTCCAAATGAATTTAAAGGACTTTTTTTTTCCAAGCCTGTGAAAAAACATTGGCGGATTTTGATGGCATGCATTAAATTCTATACAAGAGTTTAGTAGAACGGACATTTTTGCAATGTTAATTTTCCAATCCATGAGCATGGGAGGGTTTTTTTTTTTTTTTTTTTTTTTTTTTTTTTTCTTTTTTTTTGTAAATTTTTGGTTTCTTTGGTTAGGTTTGTTCTAGGGCATTTTATTGTTTTTCGGCTATTGTGAGTGGCCACAGCTCACTTTGGCAGTGCTTTCTCCGTTGGCTTGGTTCTTGGTGTAAAGAAAGGCCAGTGATTGTTTTTTAGGTTAATTTTGTATCCTGTCCACTGTCTGCTGAAGCTGTTATCATTTTTAGGAGTTTGCTGGTGGAGTTTTTTAGCATCCTTAAGTAAACAGCATATATCAGCAAATAGGGATAGCTTGGACTTCCTCTTTCCAATTAGTACTCCTTTAATTTCTTTTCTTCTTGCCTTTTGCTCTAGCAGTGTTTCAAGCACTATATTGAAGAGGAGTGGTGACAGGGGGTAGCCTTGCCAGTTCCTCACCTTTAAAGGAATGTTCTGTCATTTCCCCATTTAAGGATGATATTGACTGTGGGTTTCCTGTAATGGACTTTGATTACATTGAGGATGATCCCTCCAACCAATTCCTTCTAGGACTTTAACAGGAAGGGATGCTGGATTTTGTTTTTTTCAGCATCAAGTGAGACAATGGTGGGTTTTATTTCTTTTATTCCATTTTATGTTTGAATGATGTTTATTGATTTTCATATGTTGAACCATCCCTACATCTCTGGTAATAATCCAACTTGGTCTGATGGAATGATCTTTCTTGATGTGGGGTTCTGTATCGATTGCCAGTATCCTGTTTTATACTTTGGCATCTGTGTTCATTAAGGGAGATGGGTCTAATTCTCCTTTTTAGTTGTATCTTTGCCTGGTTTTGGTAATAGAGTGATGCTGGCTTCATAGAAGGAATTTGGGCGAGAATTCCCTGATTTATCTTCTAAACATTTCAGTAAAATGGATGTAGGTCTTTTTTGAAACTCATTATGATTAAGTTACGCAATAACAGCAAATTGAAATCTGTTTGACTATGGGTTTTTGCTATCCAATTAATTAGCAATCCATACAAAAGAGGACTACTTCCACTAACCAGAATACCCAGCAGCAGCTCCTGAATGTTTCAGAGATGCTACAGAAGCTACAACCTATGCCCAGGCCAACCTCACCAGTTAGCTGGTATTCATCAACCACAAATGAAACAAAAGCAAAGCATGTAGACATTAAAACACCTGTGGTACAAGAAACAGGTATATGCGGCCTACAAAGACACAGACAAATAACTGTAAATGTACATACGATCTAATGAGTACATATAGTATATATATATATATATATTTATATATATATATATATATATTTTGTTTTGTTTTTTGGTCTTTTCGAGAAAGGGTCTCCCTGTAGCCCCAGCTGTCCTGAAACTCGCTCTGTAGCCCAGGCTGGCCTTGAACTCACAGAGATCCACCTGCCTCGGCCTCCCAAGTGCTAGGATTAAAGGCGTGGGCCACCACGCCCTGCTAAAAGGTAATATTTTTATAATCAAAGCTATTAATGAAAAATAAAAACTGCTCTCCAAAATGTTTTGCATCATATTCGAAAAAACTTAAACTATGTTTCATATAAAAGAGCTAGAAAAAGTGGCTAACAGAGGTTATTCCTATTTGAATTATAACTCAACTTTCTTTTGCATTTTAAACTTAATGTTAGTTATGCTTTACATAACCAATGCATGTGAACTAAAGTGGAGATTTAGTTTATTCTACTAAATCCTGCTAAACTAGACAGAACAGCCATATAATAACTCACAGTCATGTTCCTTAAATGGCACCCACTTTCCACGCTTTTAAGGCAGTGAAGGGTTGCAAGAACAGCATACAATGTTGGGGTGACAGAGGCAGGTTCCCCTGTGTAGGGAAACCCAGCAAGCACAGACACAACTCAGAAAGTGCATTTAGCTGTGGGGCCTCAGTCCCAAAGAATGGAAGAAGTGACGCTAGGAAAGAATTGGTGAATTATGGTATTACTTTGAACCTTTTTTAAAACTACAGTTCAGCCGGGCATGGTGGCGCATGTCTTTAATTCTAGCACTCAGGAGGAGTAGGCCAGCCTGGTCTACAGAGTGAATTCTAGGCCAGCTGGGGCTACAGGGAGACCTCGTCTCAACGACAAAAACAAACAAACAAACAAACCCCCTACAGTTTAAAAATAAAAATTCTTGGTCCCGGCAGCTCTGTGTCTACCACATAGGGAACAGGCTACGGATATAGCTGTATTTTCAAGGAAAAAAATAACTGTTATGAAATATTCATTTGAAAAGTAATTAAGTCCTACAATTGAAAAGCTAACCTTTCACAACACAAAAATCATCATGCAGCTTGGAGATTAACACATTCATATGTCCTCTGGTGCTTATTACAATTTATTTAGCACCTCATCTACATTGATACTTGGGATAGTTATATAATATTTTATTCCTACAAGCTAAAATTAAAGACCCAAAGGATGATTTTCCCCATATGCCCAAAGCAAAACCTTTATAGACCACACACAAAACTAAAATATAACATCCATATATCTTCCTAAAATATTTATGACAAAAATAAACCTTTCCAGGTAAGAAAAGCCATATATCAACTGAGGTTAAGCTGTCGAAAGATGTTTTAGGAGCTGGAGAGATGGCTTCGTGGCTAAAAGCACTTGCTGTTCTTGAAGAACCTAGGTTCAGTTCCCAGCACTCACTGAGGCAGTATGTGATTCTCTGTTAACTCCATCTTCAGGAGACACAATGTCCTCTTCTGGTCTCTGCAGACATTGCACACACATGCATACACATAAAAAAATAAATCTTTTTAAAAAAGATTATCTGAAAATCATATTTTGGCGGGGGGGTCAATTAGTAATAGTTCCAAACTTGGAATTGTTAATCCAGATATACACATAACACCTAAAATTATGATATCAATAAGAATTTAAAGCCATGTATCTCTCAAATAATCCCATCCTAATTTGCTCTACACAGAGGTTCATATTAGCCTGTCTGACTGACTTCTCAACACATAATAAAGATTTATTTTTTTAATTAGAGTAGAAGATTAGCAGGATTTTTGGCTTCAAATGTCAAAAGTGTCTATTGGTTTCCATCTGGCTATCTGTCCAGTAAACAGAATGACCACTAAGGTGTCATCCACAGATACCAATGAATCCTCAAAAGGAGATTTAGGACCTGTGAAGGTTGAAGAAAGAAAGCTGACTTGGGGTTGGTGGTACAGCTACTCAGGTCACACACCTCTGATGTCAAGGAGCTCTGGAAGCACCAGAGCTTGCAGTCTACAGGAGTCAAAGGTCAAGAGACAAGCTGCTAGGTCAGGCAGCTAAGGTGGTGGGGCAGGTAAGGCGATGCCCACACCACAGGTCAAGAAACAGTTTTACTGACTACTCTCAGGAGAGATCAAAGTTCTAGGAAGGAGACAGAAAGGAGACTGTCTCCCCACCTCCTTCCTTAGTAGACAAGCATACTTTTCCAGAGAAGCAGTGGTCTCTAGAGCCCAAACTTCAGCCACACACAGTTCGCATAGGAGTCTACAGCATGTCCTTACACTCAGAACTCCACCTTGTAAGTGTTAGAAACGAATGCATACATGGTTGGATCTATGCAGGCGCTAACCCCAAATAAAAGACAGACACACCAGGGCTGGAGAGATGGCCTAGAGGTTAAGAGCACCGACCACTCTTACAGAGGACCCGGGTTCGATCCCCAGCACCCACATGATGGCAGAGAACCATCTGAAACTCCAATTCCAGGAGAACTCCAGTTCCAGGGGAATCCGACACCCTCTTCTGACCTCCACGGCATTGCACGACACGGGTGTACAAACCTGCATGCAGACAGTACATTCATACACATACAGAAATAAATAAAATTAACTAAAAAAAAAACTTTTTTTAAAAAGACAGACACACCAGGCTTAAGGTCACTCCAGGACATATTTATTTCAGGAATGGTCGGGCCTGGAAACACTGTTGACATATGGCAGCTAATAGGAAAGATGGTGGTCAGGGCAGGTCCTTTTTACTGACTTGGGCAGGACCTCAGTTAAAGAGGAAGGGAGGTCACTGACTGACAGCTTCTGGAGGGAGTGAACATCTGTGTGTCCCTTGGAATCCTGGGATAGCCAGACCTAACAATAATTATATAAACATTTCTATTTTATGGGGTAAGTGTCATGCAATTTCCGTAAATAAGAATTTCAAATAAATACACTAAAAGAAAAAGTTGGATTTGTTCTGAGGAGCCTTACTTGTTTAGAAAACCAGGTTTTTGTTTTTGTTTTTTAAAGTAACACTTGATCTTTCTTAATAAATATTACTCCGAATTTTTTTAAATGGCTGAGTGACAATATGAACATTAAAGATCGACATAAGAAAGAAGATAATTCCATATACAACAATTAAAACAGTACATTCATCAGGCATGGTAGCACCTGAATTTAATCACAGCACCATAGAGCCAGAGGCCAGCTTGGTCTACTGTGTGAAACCCTGCCACCCAAAAAACTCCCAAATTCAGGTTTACTATTTCCTTCAATGGGCTTACTCCATATGGATAATTCACAACCATTTAAAATGATGGGGTAAAACTGCTTACAAGAGGGGATTCCAAAATTTCCAAGTAATAACACAGGACAAAAGAACGGATTTTTCCCCCAAAGAAATGACCTCTAGCCAAAAAGGATCACAGAATAAAATAGTGAACATGGCTTTACAGGGGTGTGTGTGTGTGTGTGTGACATATATATATAAACTCTAAGAGCTCTTTTTGCAGGAGGAAAGTTTTTCCGAAGCATGCTTTTTCTTACTTCCTAATCTACATTCTACCCAATGAAAGACAGCAGTACGGTCCAATACAGCAAGAATAAAATGCAAACCACCACAACAGACGGAGCTAACCAAAAGCAGTCATAACCACTACAGAAACAGATATAGGCAGAGATTTCTGAAATACTCTTCTAAAATTAAAATATAAAAGATAAAAGCAATGAGACCTTACTTCAAAGATAATAACAGGCCTAAATGAAGTGTGAATTTGTTGCCAAGAGTCTAAATCTATAAATTAATGAACTGAAACATCACATGGTGTATTAGTCACTTTTCTGTTGCTGTGATAAAGCACCATGACCAAGGAACTTATAAAAGGAAGAGTTTATTTGAGCTTACGATTGACAGTTCCAGGGAATTAGAGTCCATTGTGGCGGGAGGCATGGCGGCTGGATCTGGAGCAGGAAGCCAAGGGTCACATCTAGCAAAGAGCACAGGAAGCAGAGAGAGAGAGCAACTGTAAACCACGAGGCTTGTTAAAACTCACTAAGCCTGCCCCCAGTGACACACTTCCTCCAGCATGGCCACACACCGCAAGACCTCCAAAAACAGCGCCACTAACTGGAGACAAACGTCTGAATACCTAGAGCCTATGGGAGACATTCATTCAAACCACCACATTCCACTCCCTGGCCCCCATAGGCTCCTGACCATATAAAATGCAAAATGCATTTAGTCCAACCTTAAAAGTCCCCATAGTCTTTACCAGTTTCAATGCCATTCAAAAGTCTACAGTCCAAGTGTCTTTTGAGACTCAGGCCAATCTCTT
Source organism: Rhizomys pruinosus (assembly GCA_009823505.1). Lineage (NCBI taxonomy): Eukaryota > Metazoa > Chordata > Mammalia > Rodentia > Spalacidae > Rhizomys > Rhizomys pruinosus. The sequence goes on along the minus strand of VZQC01004613.1, from coordinate 291,118 downwards.
AACTGTAAGCTCCTGTAAAATCAAAAGACAAATTACATACTCCCAATGTACAGTGGAACTGAATACACATTCCCATTCCAAAAGGGAGGAATAGAGGCATAGTGAGGAAACACTGGACAAAACAAGACCGAAAACCAGCAGGGCAAACTCCAAGTCCAGTACCTCCACATGCAACTTCTGGGACTTGACTTCCAAAGGGCTTAGATGTCTCAGCTCTTCCAGCTTTGCTTGCAACATACATCTCTTTCTTAAGCTGGTACCACTCCCTGTATGCAGCTCTCCTTGGCAAATGTCTCACAGGTATGGCATCTTGAAAGTCTTCTTGGGGTCTCCGCTGCCAAAGACATCAGTCCATTGCTTTTCAACTTAGCATCAGGCAAGCATTTGGGCTGCAGGCAAACTGCTGCCAGACTCTTTATCAAAATATCCCAGTTGCTGCCTAAGTCTTTATTTTCTTCTGGAACTACATTTTTTGCAGCCATGCTTTCTTCCAGGCTTCTACAAAAATGGCCCTTTAAGCTCTGCTTACAGTAGTCAACAGCCCCTCTAGCCCAAAGTTCCAAAGTCTTCCACATTTCTCCAAACATCCACATGGTCAGGTTCTTCACAGCCAACAGCCCACTCTCTGGTACCAAATTACTGTATTAGTCACTTTTCTGTTGCTGTGATAAAACACCATGACCAAGGAACTTATAAAAGGAAGAGTTTATTTGAGCTTACAATTGACGGTTCCAGGGAATTAGAGTCCATTGTGGCAGGAGGCATGGTGGCTGGATCTGGAGCAGGAAGCCGAGGGTCACATCTAGCAAAGAGCACAGGAAGCAGAGAGAGAGCAACTGTAGACCACGAGGCTTGTTAAAACTCACTAAGCCTGCCCCCAGTGACACACTTCCTCCAGCATGGCCACACACCGCAAGACCTCCAAAAACAGCGCCACTAACTGGAGACAAACGTCTGAATACCTAGAGCCTATGGGAGACATTCATTCAAACCACCACACATGGCACCCCAGAAAATGCCTATTTATTTATCAAATTCTAGAAATGTCTATAGGGATGTACAGAATTATTCAACCAAACAAATCAGTCTGGACTTGAGATAGGGGATTTCCCAAGACCACCTGAAGCACAGGTAGGAGCTGGGTGCTTCAGCCAGGCAGATTGTTTGGTTTGATTCAATTTTCTTTGGTTTGATTGGCTTCTGCGGCTGTGGGGGCTGAGTCATCCTCCTAGCTGGTATAAAAGGTGAGCCTGTTGCCACTGTGAGACTTGAGATGGGGATTTCCCAAGACCACCTGAAGCACAGGTACTGGGGCACGGGCTAAACGGGAATCCCCGACCCCCAAACTGGGATTGCTGAAAGAGTGTCCAAGTGGATTCTTTGGAGAAACTTCAGAACAGAAAGGGAAGACTGAGTTAAACTGCCAATAGAAAGCCTAAAACTTAAGAAAAGATAACACTCTATAAGCAAGGAGAAAAGAAGAAAAACAAATCAATCAAACAAACAATGGAGGCATCTGAAGGAGGCAAGCAAAACAAGCCTTCAACACAGTGAAGAGGCATTTGGGATTCACATTGGAATACAGGCAAAGAGAAACCCACATGCCAGGGACATGAAGAAGGGACAACATGGGAAAGGTGCAGAATAATTCCACACCAAGCCCTACCAACCCTGTGGAAGACTCCTATAGTGGGATCCCCCTGGGGATGGCCCAGGACACAGATATTAGAAGTACGATTGTGGACATACTCAAAGAAATCAACTATAAAGAACAAGTCAGAGAACTTAGGAGAGATAATGAAAAACTCAAGAGGGACCTAGAAAGAGAGAATGACAAACTCTGGAAGGAACTGGAAACACTGAAAAGATCCCATGTTGAAAATGATAAGGCACCCAACCAGCAAAGCAAAGACCTACAGGAAGAGATTGAGAAGCTCCAAAAGGAAGTGGAAATACTAAAGAAATCAGAAGAAGAAATGAAAAAGGCAATCAAACACTCATCCAATCAAGAGGAAAGGAATGGAAAAAGCCTCAGAAGTAGAATGGAGACGGGCTGCAGAGATAGCCTAGTGGTTAAGAGCACCGACTGCTCTTGCAGAGGAGCCGGGTTCGATTGATGCCCAGCACCCACATGGCGGCTGAGAACTGTCTGTAACTCCAATTCCAGGAGAACTCCAGTTCCAGGGGAATCTGACACCCTCTTCTGACCTCCGCGGCATGGCACAACACGGGTGCACAGACCTACATGCAGACAGTACACTCATACACATACAAAAATAAATAAAATAAAATAAAAAAAAAGTAGAATGGAGGAAGCAGAACAAAGAATATCAGACCTGGAAGATGACACAGAACAACTAAAAACCTCAAGTAAAGATTATGAAAAATTAGGGGGCTGGAGAGATGGCCTAGCAGTTAAGCGCGCCGACTGCTCTTGCAGAGGACCTAGGTTTGATTCCCAGCACCCACATGGCAGCTGAGAACCACCTGTAACTCCAGTTCCAGGAGAATCTGACACCCTCTTCTGACCTCCGTGGCATTGCACGACACGGGTGCACAAACCTCCATGCAGACAGTACATTCATACACATACAAAAATAAATTAAATTAAAAAAAAAAAGATTATGAAAAATTTAAAAATACACAAAAGTGGAACAACCTAGAACTGTGGGACACTATGAAAAGATCAAACCTCCACATCATAGGAATAGAGGAAGGAGAAGAATCCCAAGAGAATGGTACTGATCCGATCTTGAACAGAACAATGGATGAAAATTTCCCCAAACTAAAAAAGAACAAAACAATACAAATACAAGAAGCACATAGAACTCCAAACAGACAAGATCAGAGAAAAAAAACTCTCCAAGCCAAATCACAGTTAAAATGCTAGATGCCCAAAAAAAGACAAAATTCTGAAAGCCACAAGAGAAAAACAAGTTACTTATAAGGGGAAACCTATCAGAATTACAACTGACTTCTCAGTGCAAACTATGAAAGCAAGAAGAGCATGGAGCAAAGCGTTCCCAGTGTTAAAGAACTATAGATGCCAACCCAGGTTACTATACCCAGCAAAAATGTCGATTATAGTTGAAGGAGAGAGAAAAATCTTCTATGACATAAACAAGATGAAAGAATACATGTCCAGAAAATCAACCCTTCAGAGAATACTTGAAGCAATTCAAAGGACAGAAGAAAGGAACAACTATCCCCAGGCACCTAGAAAGAGAAATTAATAAAAGCATAACTGCAGATGTTGAAACCTAGACCAAAACCACAAATGGATAATAAGATGAAAGGAAGCAACACACATCTACCAGTTATAACCTTAAATATTAATGGACTAAGCTGGGCGTGGTGGCGCACGACTTTAATCCTAGCACTTGGGAGGCAGAGGCAGGTGAATCTTTGTGAGTTCAAGGCCAGCCTGGTCTACTGAGCGAGTTCCAGGACAGCTGGGGTTACAGGGAGACCCTGTCTCGAAAAGATAAAAAAAAAAAAAAAGTATTATTAGTGAATGAAGGTTACTGACTCATTTTTGTGAGTCTTTCCTGTTTTTCTTTATATGTAAATCTAGAAAAAGACAAGCATGATGGCCTGCCTGCCTGCCTTTCTTGCCTTTTGACTGTTTTGTCTGCATGTATGTAAGTGTATCTGTGTGGAGGTCAGAAGAGTGTCACATCCCCTGTGGTTTGTTGCCATGTGGGTGCTGGGAACTGAATCTGGGTCCTCAGAGAGCAGCTATTGAGCCATTTCTCTAGCCTAAGAAT
>VZQC01004613.1:236518-277779 GCA_009823505.1 Rhizomys pruinosus | reverse complement strand
AGGAAGGAAGGAAGGAAGGAAGGAAGGAAGGGAGGGAGGGAGGGAGGGAGGGAGGGAGGGAGGGAGGGAGGGAGGAAGGAAGGAAGGAAGGAAGGACTATTATAGCGAATACCTTTGAACATACCACCCAGTTTTTATCAAGTTTGTTATATACACACACATTTTCTATAAATAAATAATGCATGTATTTCTTTAAAATGTACACTGAAGACAGTATAACAGCTCTGAAGTCAGACAGATCTGAATCTGAGTTGTTAGTTGTTACTATCTGATCTCTTTTATATCTCAAAGTGTCTCAATGAAAAATGATAATGCCCTCCCCCCCAAAGACTAGTTTTCCCAAGTTGGCCACTTGGCTCACCCCTCCTGAATCCATGGTCAGCAAGGGGGCAGGGCCATCTGTTCACAGAAGCCAGAAGCAGATGCCGTGTGCTCCTGACCAGAACTTCGTATATGTGGCCCCATGTTGTTAAGAACTCTAGAAAAGAAGCAGGCAGTTTTTATCTACCTAACATCCAGCACCCAGGCAGTTGTGGGCAGCTACCAGAGCAGCTGGCAATGGAAGGCAAAGCACAGGGCATCTGTCAGGTCTATATAGCGACCCCATTGGCCAACAATCCTCTTCCTCAAACTAAAATCCCTCAAATGAGGGAGGCTTCATTTCAAACATCCCTGAACCAGGAACAGCAAAAATAAAAATAAAAATAAAAATAAGAAGAAAGAAAAAAAAAAAAAAAGAGAAACAGGAATGGCAGAAGATGACTTGAAAGCATATAAAAGGGAAAACAGTTCAAGGAACTAGTGAAAAAAGAGAAAGAAAACCATTTTCAAATGTCTGGATTGCCCTCACATATACAAGAGGGATTTAATTTATTTTCTGTGTTTGAAGACAGAAATAAAACTCAGATCCAAGAAAAAATTTCAAGTTAATATAAAAATGGACTTTCTAATTAAATTATTATAAATAAAATATTTCATGAGGTGATAGATAATTCTGTATCAAGAGGCACAATTTATGCAGTTGCCATTTTTCTAATAAAATTATGCAACTAAAGGTGTGTGTGGGGGGAAATGGTCTATTCCAACATGGCTTTAATAAGTAAAAGAATATCACTTCTTACTCATTAAGAATTTACTATAGGGGCTGGAGAGATGGCCTAGCGGTTAAGAGCGACAGCCGACTGCTCTTGCAGAGGACCCGGGTTCGATCCCCAGCACCCACATGGTGGCTGAGAACCGTCTTTAACTCCAGTTCCAGGAGAACTCCAGTTCCATGGGAATCTGAGACCCTCTTCTGACCTCCGTGGCATTGCACGACACAGGTGCACAAACCTACATGCAGACAGTACATTCATACACATACAAAATAAATAAAATTAAAAAAATATATTTTAAAAAAAAGAATTTACTATCAACTGAAGCCTTCAGAGTGCCCCATGCCTCCCTCCCTGTGGCTGTGCACTTGCTTCTTTAAACACTCACCTAAAGGCGCAGTGTGAGGGCACCAAGTGAAGCCTGAAAACAAAACCTTGTAAAATCAAGTTATTCCTGCAAGTCCCCAGAAAGGCTAATGAAACAGTATTGCAGACACAGATTTTTACCAAACTTTATTATTAATATTTTTAAAGTTTAGTTCACTGGAACTTTGTTTCCTCTGAAGTTGTGAAAGATCAGGCAGATAATGGGTTAAGTCCAAAAAACTAAAGGAGCGACAGAGCAAATCTGAATGCATGTTTGAAAAAGCCTATAAAATGTTACAAGCAAAACAGGAAAGCCTGTGTTAATAATGCATAAAGCAAAAGAGAGAAAAAAAAAGGTACCCATTTAATGGAATAATGCTTTTATCCTCGCAGTTAAAACGAAATAAACCATGACTATTAATCTAGTAAGACCATGTAAAAATGTAATTTTTTAAACATTTACTAAAAGAGGATAGTTCAGTAACCACTCTAAAAATCAAGGCCTTGTGTACAGCAGCGTTTAAATGCTAAATACCAATCTCCTGTCTGCGGAGGCCATTACCCACCCTGTCACCATAGCAACGCTAACAGTATGCCTGACTTCAAAGACAAAGATGTAATTTCAGACTTCTAGCAGCCAGAGGGAGTGGTAAGAATATTCTGCCCAGGCAGTGTCAGCTGATGATAAATTATATAAATACCCCAGAAGGTTATGAGGAGGACTGTACCGTCTTCTCCTATTTCCTCATACTCCTGGGGAGACAACCACACCAGCAGACAACAGGGAGAGTCACAAAAAGTCAACAAGGAAGAATCTCAGTGAGCACCCACACACACACTTTTCCCCCCAAATTATATAGTACAGAGTTCTACCATGCCCCCTCCTTTATTCCTTCTAGGAGAAAATAAAAATAGTTTCTCCCATCTCCTTTCTCTTGTTCAAATTAGGAGTGACTGAAGATCTGCATGAATGTTCCCAGGGAATTGCAAAACCACCTCTGTGGCTGTTGCTTCATATTTTGTGAAACTCTTGCATCTGCAGACAAGCAAGCTTCTAAGAATCAGGAGCTGGGTGTGAGCACCACACATCTGTCCTGGACTCTGGGGAACACCTGTCCTGTGTCTGCTGCTTTTCTTTCCAACCACTTCCTCTCACCATCATTCTCCAAGGGAAAACATGGAACAAACAGGGTGTGAATTTGGGTCTTTTAAAAAACCACTACAGCCGGGAGCAGTGGCACACACCTTTAACCTTTAGTCCTAGCACTTGGGAGGCAGAGGAAGGTGGATCTCTGTGAGTTCAAGGCCCCCCTGGTCTACATAGTGAGCTCCAGGCCAGCTGGGACTCAACGGAGACCCTGTCTCAAAAAGCCCCCTACGCGCGCGCGTGCGTGCAAAAAAAAAAAAAAGCACTACAAATGAATAAGGCTGGCTAAAGGTTAGGCATCTGAACCATTCTTAAGAAGTGGTCCCAGAGTTGAACCTGACCCCCAAATCCTGTGCGATCATGGTCATAGAAATATAGATGGATTAAGTTGGAGTTAGAGTCATTTTTGAAAGGTCTCTACAAGACATAACAGAGCTAGGGCTGGAGGGATGGCTCAGAGGTTAAGACCTGGGCTCAGTTCCCAGCACCCACATGGTGGCTAGCAACAGTCCCTGACTCCAGTTCTAGAGGATCCAATGCCTCCTTCTGATTTCCATGGGCACTGCATGACACGGGTGCACTTACAATTTAAGCAATACACTCATATATGTAAAATTTTTAAAAGTACTAAAATATCTTTTAAAAAATAACAGGGCTGGGGGCTGGAGAGATGGCCTAGCGGTTAAGAGCGCCGACCGCTCTTACAGAGGACCCGGGTTCGATCCCCAGCACCCACATGGCGGCCGAGAACCGTCTGAAACTCCAATTCCAGGAGAACTCCAGTTCCAGGGGAATCCGAGACCCTCTTCTGACCTCCGCGGCATTGCACGACACGGGTGCACAGACTTGCATGCAGACAGTTCATTCATACACATACAGAAATAAATAAAAATTAATAAAAAAAAATTAAAAAAAAAAATAACAGGGCTGTCTTCTGCTTCATAGAGGATCCTGAAAAATAAAGTGCACAGCAATGACAACTGTTAGTGAAGCAGCTGGAGCATAATCCCTACTCACCACCCAGCTCACCAACTAATTCTGAGCCCTAGTGTTATAACCAAGGAATGAGCCATTTTCTCCCTCAAAAACACATGATAGAAAAATGCCAAATTAGGGCCAGGCGTGGTGGTGCACGCCTTTAATCCCAGCACTTGGGAGGCAGAGGTAGGCAGATCTCTGTGAGTTCAAGGCCAGCCTGGTCTACAGAGTGAGTTCAAGGACAGCTGGGGCTATAGGGAGACCCTGTCTAAAAAAAAAAAAAAACCCACACAACAACAAAAATGCCAAATGACACAAAGTATCAGAAACAAAGTGTCACCTCTACATCTATGTCTCAAAAGAAAAGGTTTCTAAAGTGGCTTCACAATCTAGATCCTTCTTTACTCCCTGGATTTTCATTCTGTTGCATTTTTCATGATTACAAGGTAACTTTTTTTTTTAATCACTGTGAAATGAGAAGGGGCTCAATAAGCCAATCCTTTGGACACAATTGGTAGATTTATAATTTTGACAGTTAAAAGAGTTAAGCAAGTTCTAGAAAAAAATAGTCAATCATTCATTCATTTATGTGACAGGGTCCAATTTAGGCCCTGGATAATCATCCCAAATAACATGAAATAACTTCTTAACAGTGCATTAACCAGCCTGTATTTTGGTACCATTATTCATTATTTTCATAGGAGGATTTTATGTTTCTTTATAGAACATTTCCTTTCACCAAATCACAGAAGAGGGTGATATTCCTTCTTGGAGAAATAAAGTGGTTTTTATTAAAAATTATAAAACCTCAAATTTCCCTCTTTACCGTGGAGCTGGGAATGCAGCCTTAAATCTAACAGCCACTGTGCTAATGACATTATTGTGGCTTGTTTGCTTTTCTAGTTTTCAATTTTTAAAAACAATTTGTAATCTGCTTGGAGTGGCCTTTGTTGACACGAATGTCTGACTTCTGGTCAGCTCAGGTCCTATTAGAAGCCAGAGGGTTACCATCCCACAAAACATCACAGTGGACAGAGGCCTTCTCTCACAACAGGGCTCTTTCCATTCAGTGTCCACTGGTCTATACAAAAATAAATATATTCATAATTCTCAGGAAAAAAATTTTCAAAGAAAAATTCCTCACTCAAGCCACTTTTAAACCCTTCAGTACAGAAAATGATTCTTCTTTAATTTTTTATTTATTACTTTATGTGTATGTGTATACTGTCTGCATGTAGGTTGGTGCACCCATGTCATGCAATGCTCCAGAGGTCAGAAGAACGTGTCGGATTCCCCTGGAAATGGAGCTAAAGATGGTTCTTAGCCACCATGTGGGTGCTGGGAATCGAACCCGGGTCCTCTGCAAGGGTAGCTGGTGCTTTTAACTGCTGAGCCATCTCTCCAGCACCCAGAAAATGATTCGTAAACTTGGATCAAGGCTAGACCTGGTGGCACATAACTTTAACCCTAGTCAGAGGCAGAGCCATGTGGACCTCTGTGAGTTTGAGTCCTGTCTACATGGTGAGTTCCAGGCCACCCAAGGCTCCATCAAAGACCTTAACTCAAAATGAAACCCAAAATGACCCCCAAAAAGAAACAATTTTTGTTTTTACTTAAACTTGGATCATTAAGAGTATTTGGGTCACACTTTGCATTAGAATGACATAAAATGAAAAACAATCCAGAGACATTCATAGTGTATATTTTCTACTGTTTCAATGAAAACTTAGATTTATAGATAAATTCAAATGTCAAGCGGAGTGATGAGTAGGACAGACCAGGGGCATGCATGATGGGACAGTTACTAAGAATGCTGAAGCCGGGTGTGGTGGCGCATGCCTTTAATCCTAGCACTTGGGAGGCGGAGGCAGAGGCAGAGGCAGAGGCAGAGGCAGAGGCAGAGGCAGAGGCAGAGGCAGAGGCAGAGGCAGAGGCAGAGGCAGGCGGATCTTTGTGAGTTCAAGGCCAGCCTGGTCTACAGAGTGAGTTCCAGGATAGCTGGGGATATGGGGAGACCCTGTCTTGAAAAGACCCCCCCCAAAAAAAGAATGCTGAGAAAAGGCAACATATGGTCATCTATTTCTTTTTTTTTTAATTTTTTTTATTAATTTTATTTATTTCAGTATGTGTATGAATGTACTGTCTGCATGCAAGTTTGTGCACCCGTGTCGTGCAATGCCGCGGAGGTCAGAAGAGGGTGTCGTATTCCTCTGGAACTGGAGTTCTCCTGGAATTGGAGTTTCGTTTCAGACGGTTCTCGGCCGCCATGTGGTTAAGAGTGCTGACCGCTCTTACAGAGGACCCGGGTCATCTATTTCTTATACACTCAAACTCATTTCCTCATAATTTCCCCAAGAATCTTCCACTGGCTCTTACGAAGTTTAAATGCTGGTAAATAAAACCCTCTGGAAGGGAACAAGAAAGCAGAAGGAGGAACTGCAAGGTGTTCATCCCCACAAAACACCCCAATGCATCAGGTTTAATTATGTCATCTCGAGAACTGGGATGACAAACAGGGAGAACCCAGATGAGTTTCTGATATTAATATAATAATGTATATCTATATCCTCTTCACCTCATCTGCCCAAATATGTGCATGCATACATATATACAGGTGCATGCACTCATCTAGGTACACACACACACTACATAAAACTTTTAAAAAATCTTTGAGATGGGATTTCATAGAGCCTGAGCTAGCTCTGAAGTCACTCTATAGCCCAGGTTGCTTTTGAACTTATGATCATCCTTCCTCCCAGATCCTGGGATCCCAGCCTTGGGCCACCACGCCTGGCTCTACAGGACATTTAGATTGAGTGCGTTTTCAGTGCTATGGTCTGACTCCCCATCTCTGGCCTTCCCTTGGAGGTCCTGGTGGACCTGGACGACACAGCATTGGCTTCTGAAAAATGAGAACTCTTTTTTTTTTTAGCAATAGAGGATGTTTTTCTAAAGCAGACTACACTGCAAACCATGTGTGTTTCTACCCATTTACTTCTGCCTTCCTCTAGGTGATTTCTCCACACTTGCTTCTAATACTGCAAGGTGGAAATACAAAGGAAGAGGGAACAAAAGTCACAGTGCTGTTCTGTCACTGTTCCCACTCTGGCAATTGTGCTAGAACACAGACTTGTAGCACATTTTGGAATTATCATATATTTCAATTGTCTGGACTATGTCTGCATTTTTCTGGCCTAGTTGTTCATGGCATGAATCCTAATGGATTTTTGCATCTTCATTAGTGCACCCCTTCTCCTCAAACTTTGGCTTTGGTAGCTCATTAAACCAAAAATAGAAAATCTGCGGAAATTTTGAGTTTATTACAAATTGTATTAATTATTTTCTCAGCTTTGTTTTCGTCTATGTGAATAAAAAAACAAAGGGACAAGAATCATAGGTTGTATCCACACCGTCATCCTTAAGGCTCTGCACTACTGGGATCAAACAAAGGAGTCAAGGCCCTTGTGTGAAGGAGCTAGCATGCTGGCCAAGATGCTGACAATGCAGTACCCTTGATGGCCTGCTTGCAGAGAATCTTAGGGGCCTGTGGATGATGCACTCACAGGCTCTGGCAGTAAGCAGTTTCAAAAGAGGGCAAATTGAGGGCATGACACTGACAAGCGGCCAACACATATATAAGTAACACACAAGAGATTTTATATGTGTTATGCCACAATACGTGTGAGTGTGTATGGTCAGGTTAGCCTTGAACTCCTTGGCTTAATTAAACAAGCCTGCTGCTTCAGAATCCACAGTAGGCATGGCTAAGGCCAGCTTAGACACACATTTTAAAATGTAATAGCCTAGCTGGGCGTGGTGGCACATGCCTTTAACCCTAGCACTTGGGAGGCAGAGGCAGGCGGATGTCTGTGAGTTCAAGGCCAGCCTGGTTTATAGAGTGAGTTCCAGGACAGCTGGGGCTAAAGGGAGACCCTGTCTCAAAAATACCAAAAAATTAAAATAAAAATAAATAAATAAATAAATAAATCTAATTAGCCTCTAAATGGACGAGAATGTATCAAGATGGCTAGGAATTGAGTATCTTGTCTTCATCTATAAAAAACACCAAATGCCAGGGAAGTCAGCCAAACAGTAAAAGTAATGAAACCCAACATGAATCAGTGGAGAGTCCCTGTGGGTGTTACTGGATCACACAGGTATTCCCCACAGAGCATGGAAAATGTTGCCCCTAAATCCCAGCACTGAGCACAGGAATGAAGCCACATCAAGGCCTAGACAAAAATGGTATGGACTGATGGGGGCTTTGATGAGGGCATCACTGCCCTGAGGTTTTCAATTAGTCAAGAACCCCCAAAACAGCAAAAATCCGTGAAATCCTATATGCTAAAGGGTGCTAAAACCCTACGCAGCTACATAGAGAAAATAAGGAAATATGTTAAAAGTGTATTAAAGAATAGGAATTCTGAGAACAGATATTTCTTGAGTTCTCACTGTGAAATGTTAGTTATAATTAACAATAAAAAATAAAAATTAATAAAAAAATTAATAATAAAAACACAGATATTATGCAGAGCATGGTGGCACTCTCAGCACTAGGGAGGTCAAAGCAGAACAACCCTAAGTTCCAGCCAGCCTGGGATACACAGTGAGATCCTGTCTCAAAAATAATATACTAATAATACTAATAAGAAACTAATGAAATAATTAAACTCTTATTTATCTTTTTTATTCTTACATATAATGCACACATTTAGACATAAAATGCCATCAGTAACTGATTATTAAGTAGAATTTTTCTGTGAGAGCTTGTACCTTAATTGACAATGTCAACATTAAAGGGGACTAAGAAAAGCCTAAGTACAATAACCATGAAAATATTGGGGCAAAATGGCTGTATTTCAAAGGGAGTTGGTCTTTGTTTGGCGTGTGAAATCTGCCGGGGCACAGGGCACAGGGCACAGGGCATAGGGCACAGAGGAGCTGCTGGATGAAGGGAACGCGCCATGGAATCGCCCCAGACTGTGGCAATCCGTGGCTGCTAGGCTGCAGGCAAGGTTCCTACCATTTGTCACTTTTTATTTTCACATCTGGAAATCTGAGCTCAAAACAGAGAAAATCTGAATCAAATTAACACATAAAAATACACACACGTCAACTTATTAACATTAATATTGACTTGCTTTGTTAACTGTCTTTGGCTACTACAATATGCTCCATCTTTAACTTGTTTTATAAGTTAAGGATTTTTTTTGCCAGGGGTGGAGGTGCATGCAGGCCTTTAATCCCAGCATTCAGGAGGCAGAAGTAGGTGGATCTTTGTGAGTTCAAGGCCAGCCTGGTGTCTACATAGTGAGTTCCAAGACAGCTGGGGCTACAGAGAGACTCTGTCTCAAAAGAACCAAAAACAAACAAAACAAACAAACAAAACAAACAAGGATTTTTTTTTAATTAATAAAGCCAAAACTTTGTATCTCTAAAAAAACAACTTTACTCTTGACATAGGGAGTAAAATGGCAATTTTTTTAAATTAATAAAACAGTGGGGGGAAAGAGTTTTATTTATTTTTATTACTTTCCCTGAGTAGCATCAGGAATCCAACTCAGAGCCTTGCACACCTTAGGTAAGGAAAGGCTCTACCACTGAGCTGTAATCTTGGCCCAGAAGAGCAACCTATACAGTTCAGAATATTCTATGGCTCCGTGTCCTTTATAAATACAATACTGTTCTTATGTTCCTCAAAGGGTTAGACATGTCATAGGCTAAAGAAAACATTTTTTTGAAAAGTGCATGCTTAAAAACAAATAAAACCACAAAAACAGGTTCTCTCTCACCAGTACCCTCCAGAAGGAAGAAAGAATAGCAACCAAAGGCACTGCATTTTATAGCAGGCTCATAAACATATGAGAAAAGAAAAATCAGGGAAGGAGAAATCAAGGCAAGGCAAATTAACCTAAAAAATGTTCCCCCCAGCCAGATGTGATGGCAGGTGGATCTCTGTGAGATAGAGGTCAGTCTGGTCTAGATAGTAAGCTCCAGGCCAGCTGTGGTGATGGGGAAGGCCCTGTGTCTCAAACACAAAACCAGCAACAACAACAAAGTCCCTCCAAAATAAATTGGTATGAGAACATAGTTGTGGTTTGAATGAGTGTCCCCCATAGGCTCTAGGTATTCAGACATTTGTCTCCAGTTGGTGGCGCTGTTTTTGGAGGTCTTGGGGTGTGTGGCCGAGCTGGAGGAAGTGTGTCACTGGGGGCAGGCTTAGTGAGTTTTAACAAGTCTCGTGGTCTACAGTCGCCCTCCCTCTGCTTCCTGTGCTCTTTGCGAGATGTGTCCCTCAGTTTGCTGCTCCAGTCTCCAGCCACCATGCCACCCGCCACAATGGACTCTAATTCCCTGGAACCGTCAATCGTAAGCTCAAGTAAACTCTTCCTTTTATAAGTTCCTTGGTCATGGTGCTTTATCACAGCAACAGAAAAGTGACTAATACAATAGTTTATATCAATCAAAAGTCTATAAAATAAGGCAATCTAAAGGAACCTGAGTACCAAGGAAGAAATGTACTGCACATCATCCTGAAAGCAAAGACAAGCCCTAAGTTCCAACTGACCCGACGGCTCCACTCATTTCTGTTTCTATACATGTGAGCAAGTTAGTGTGTGTGGACGTGTGAATGAGTGCATGCATGTGTATGTGATAGTCTGTGTATGTGTGTAAATATGAGTGTGGATGAATGTGTATGTATGCGTGCACCAGTACGTGTGTCTATGTGTGCATGCGCAAGTTAGTCTATGTGGATGTATGAACCAGTGAGTGTGTACACATATGTGTACATATGACTGTGTACAGGAGCCTGCAGGTTGATGTCAGGTGTCCTCCATCACTCTACCTTTTTTTCCTTTTCAGAGACTCTTTTGCCAACCTTGGAGCCTGCCTAATTTAGTCCAACTGAATTCATCCCACCCTTTATTTCCACAGTTTTTTCCCTTTGCATTTTGGCTTTCGCCATGTTCTAACCTCCACACTGAGCAATGCTTTCAAGCTGATGCCATCTCTAGCAGCAGTAAGGGCATTCCAAAATGAAGGCTTTGTAAAGCAGAAGACACTTCCCTTGGTTGAGGAAGTGCCATACATTCAAGACATAGAAAGATGGGGTGGCTGTGGGGAGGGGTCCTTAGAGCTTGTGCCCCCACACCTAAAGATATCCTCAAGGGCCTTACCGGGGTATATTGATCCTTCTTTTACTAATAATTTCAACTATTCATTGACTGAAATTTTCATTTAGATGCAACAAGACTTTGACAACAGTGGTCAATAAAAAGATGTCACCTTGCTCCAAATACAGGACAGTTTACAAAGGATCAAGCAAACATTTTCCTAGTCAAGAGGAGGTGACTGACACTGTATGTATGCCTCAGCCACCTACACCCACAGAAAAATAAAGACTAGAAAAGATCCCCATGCACATCAGAACATTTGGAGCCCTGCAAAGAATATAAGAGTAGAGGCTTCAGGGTGGTAGGAAGCTGCTGTTCCTCTCTTGGTTAACCGAGGCTCTCCCTCACTCTGGCTGACTTTGCAAAGAGCTCAATGTGACACTGTCCAATACACAGGCACAAAGCAAAGGTGAAAATGAGTTTAGCAGGAAGCCTGACAATGCACCGCACCACCGCATCCAAACTAATGAGCAAACCAAACCCTCCATGGGCAATAGACTCACATGCACATACCCGCACACAGTCACAATATACACAGAATTAAATATTAAAGCATAATGTCTGGGCATTATGGTACACACCTTTAATTCTAGCATTGTGGAGGCAGAAGCTGGTGGATCTCTGTGACTTTGAGGCCAGCTAGAGCTACACAGTGAGACCCTGATTCAGAAAACAAAAAAAAAAAAAGTTTTTAAAAATGAGTGTTTATTCAATGACTTTAAAATATAACAAATGAAATAAACCTGGAGTGTTAGAAGTGAATGGAGACCAGAGTGTCCCCCAGAAGGAAGATATATACAACTGCATCATCTCTGTCTTGGTTCTCAAGCTATCTATTGTCTTCCCTTCAGCCTAGTTGGGAAAGGCCTTATTGGCCTTTGTACCGCACAGATAAGGCCTCAGTCCTGCTGACACCTCATGGATTTGTTCTCTACCTTTCCCTTTGGCAGGCAGCTGGGAAGACTCTCATAGGAAAGCTTTCTCCTTTGCTCTAGATGTCCCTGTACTCAAGTACAAGACTCCCAAACTGATCACACAGGGAGGGAAGGCCTCTGAAATCTCTAGACATTAGTGATAAGAGGCCAAAAGAAGGTCTCAGACTTTTCCATGGCCAAAATTCCTAAAGAAGTCCAAGTTTTCCCTCGCAAAATCAAAGCGGCACAAGAAATGGACAGAGATTTAAAGAGCTCATTTTTACCTGTCCTTACAGACTAACAAAGATGGCATTTAAGGAGACAGAAGGAAACAGATGCTGGGAGGGGTGTGAGGGCCCCAGAGCTGAGCTGAGCTGAGCTGAGCTGAGCTGCTGCTGCCACTCAGCATCCAGCAGGTCCCCACAAAGCACACCATGTTATCAGAGCAGGAGAGCCACTGCCGCTTCATAAAACCATCACAAGCTGGCCATTTCTACAAGGAGGAAAAGGGTACATGATATACATAACAGTATTATGGTTAAATGCTAGTATCATTCCAGACTAATAACCAAGTACTACTTAAATCAATATTCATATTACCAATACAGTATTAGCTACCTTATAATAAGTGAATGCCAAAATTACTTATTTGAACTTGGAAATAATATTCTCACAGGCACTGAACTTGTGTGCTATGTACAAACGCATGAGCACTGATTCTACAGCACATGAACACTGCTGAGCACTTCAAAAAGATTCGAATGACAGCCCAATAATGAAAAAGAGAAAAAAGATGTACACACCACAGTCTTAAATTGGGTAAAATGTGGGCTTGTGAAAAGACCCAACAATAGTACCTGAAAGCTTTTTCTTTTTTAACAGAATGAATGCATTATGAAGAAAAGTAGTTAAGGAAGCTTAGGCACTCTTTTGTGGCTTGAAGCTTTTCTCTCTCTTTTATTCCAGGCTTAAACAAAGTTCAGTGGGGCACCCAACTGCCTGTTTTAAATTACAGTCTGTATTTTAAAATAGAATGTATGGAGGCATGTTCCTGAAGCTAGGGGGTGGGAGTGTTATTCACGGAAAATTGAAGGCTTGTTGAGTCAATAATCTTCTTTCACACAGTAACAATTTTCAGCTAAAATTTCTTGACCCAAACAAAAGAAAACAAGGCCATTCAGTTATTTTACAACAATTTAGAGAAGGTGAAAGAAAAAGATGAGAAAGAGAGACACCTCTAAAGCCCTATGTTGTGAAAGAAGAATAGAAAATTGTGGCTCAGGGAACCTTCTTTACATGTATTTATTCTAACTCTTAAACTCACAGTTAATATTAAAAATAGTTCCTTCTAGGCCCAATGAAACATAAAAGAAAGTAAGCAGCCCACAAATGCTACCATGAGCTCCTGCTGGCCACCTCGTTACAGGAAACAGATGTGTGCCTTCCTGTCACCTGCAAAGTGAAAATCTGTAAATTAAAAGCCGTTTCCCAGTAAAGCAGGATAATATATAGTAAAATGCTCTTACTGCCTCCCACTGGCCAATAGCTGGCCTGGCCTGGAGGCAGTGACAGGGAAGAAAACCTGTCAAGAGGGGCAGAGTCTTTCAGTTTACCCTGTGTGTGTTATGGCCAAAACTCAGACATCAGAAATGGGTGTAAAATGTCCCAAGAATCAGGGCCAGTTGTTCTTTGCTTATGAGGGATGAAAATGACAATGGTAAGGCACCTCAAGCTCTGGCATGCCTTCCAAAGGGGCCTCAGCCCAGTGAGCATGCCCGGAATACTGTAGCACACCCCCTCCACACCTTGCAGCTTGCCAACACAAGCTCCTGCCCTCCACCCTGCACCCCACCTGCTGGCCAGAAAAAGAGATGTCAGGCTTAGATGGCTTAGGCCATCTAAGGTGAACCCAGGATATGCATGTAGCCCTGGTGGCCAGGCCAGGCCACAAAGAAGTGTGCCATGTCCAGGTCACCCAGAGTGCGAGCTGGAACAAAACTTGCCAGGATTCCATTTGCTAACACAAAATTTGTGTGCAACTTTTCTATTAACCAGGAGTATCTGCATTTATCATCCCTTACTTAATAAGCCTCGTTTACCAGGTATAGATCATCATTACCTTCTATTATCAAAACCAATATCCTGAACATCAGTTCTGCTGCGGCTCTCCGTGGTCTCTGATTTGCCTATTTTTTTTTTTTTTTTTTTTGTCTTTTTGAGACAGGGTCTCCCTTTAGTCCCAGCTGGCCTAGAGCTCACTATGTAGACCAGGCTGGCCTTGAACTCACAGAGATCTGCCTGCATCTGCCTCCTGAGTGCTGGGATTAAAGGCGTTCACCATGCCTGGCTCACCTATTCTTTAGGTCTATTCTTTATGGTACTCCTTCAGAGTTCTTCATTCACTTTTTAAGAACTAATTGTCAAGCCTACAAAATGAGTTGAAATTCATTTCTCCCCTATACTAAATGGAAACCTTCAGAATGTCAGTTGAGAAAGTTTGCTGGGGGTATATTTAATTTTTTTAATTTAGATAAATTCTGTCCCTAAGCAAATGTCTTGGGAACACTGAGTTTAAAATTCCCCACTTTGGGGCTGAGAGAGGAGCTTAATGGTAGAGAGCTAGCCCACTAACTATGCTCAAGGCTCTGGGTTCAATCCCAAAACTAACTAAATAAATAAAACTAAAATATCATTTATCTTGTCAGGAGTGAAGGTGTCAATTTGGAAACACTGTGCATACAAACATTTGAGTACTTTAAAAGCAGGCTACAGTTCCTTTTAAGTATTCATTTATTCAAGCTTTCCATTATATGTAGGGTTTTCTTTTCTTGGAAGAAGTCCAAACTGTTAAGGTTTTATTGAATTTTCATTTACAGAATAAATATTTAAGTGGAATACTGTTTTGAAAGAAAAAGATACATAAATCTCATTCTCACCTTGTTCAGGTTTATCTCCTATTTATCTTCTATTTTTGACACGATTACCAATACCATGAAAGAATCCTAGGACATAAGATTATGGAGTATGTTTTCTTTTTCTTTGTGGCAGGGTGTTCTGGATTGCACACAAGAGATAAACACTCTGCTGCTACCTCCCCAGCAAAAACATATCTTACATAGTCCAGCTGAAAATTCAGTATTTGTCGGCCTCCTTTTCTAAGTAGGGCCCTTCTATAGACTGCTGAGGATTAAAATTAAATTCCAGACCGATGTAAGTGATAAGTAAATAAGTAAATGTTCTGTGTTCCCTTTACAACTTCCCAAGACATCAAACTGTCTACCCTCAGTAGAAATTGGGTAAGCAACAAAAAATTTCTTCAGAAGCTCCAATGGTAGCTTGTGGCCCCATCTGGCAAAGATCAAGTCCAGAGGCTCTCAGTCCCTGGAGGGCCCCACTCTTGTAAGGGGCTTCTGTGAGAGCACTGACGTCCCTGGCCCTGCAGCCACTCCTTAGCACACAACAAGCAGCTTAGGGCTTCAGCAACACAGTCTCCATGCCTAAACTCTGAGAGCTGCCATGAAGAAAGAGAAGAATTTGCTTTCATTACCTTATGATTTTATAAATGTTTGGAATGATTTGAGAATAATCAATCAATAAAAATAGCTATACTCAGCTGGGTGTGGTGGTGCACAACTTTAATCCTAGCACTTGGGAGGCAGAGGCATGTGAATCTCTGTGAGTTCAAGGCCAGCCTGGTCTACAGAGTGAGTTCCAGGCCAGCTGGGGCTAAAGGGAGACCCTGTCTCAAAAATACAAAAAAACACAAAACAAACAAAAAACTTTCAAAAGAGTTCATTCATCAGGTCATTCATCATATGGATGGTGGATTTCAGTTTTACAGAAACCTTCCAATAGGTTAAGAGGGTCTTAACAATTTATACTTCTGGGAGATCTCCTGAGACCAGCTGAAGCGCAGGAAGCAAGGAGCTGGAACCAACCCAAATGCCCTCAACTGATGAGTGGATAGAGAAAATGTGGTACATCTACACAATGGAGTTCTATGCAGCAGTAAAGAAAGACGAGATCATGAGCTTTGCAGGAAAATGGCTGGAGCTAGAGGACATAATGCTGAGTGAAGTAACATNATTTTAAAGTGTAATTCATATTTTCTAGCTTTTCTCCTCGTTGAGTTCCCCCCTCGTTTCTTTGCTTTATTCATGCTGATCCTGTATTTATAGGAGAAACTAGTCACTTTCTGCTGGGATTCCCACAGTCTGACATGTTCTCATTGATTCACTGACCTTGTTCCTTGGACCTTTTAATTTATCAATCATTATTAGAAATTATTACTGTGTGGTGGTGTGTGTGTGTGTTGTTGTGTGTGCGCATGCAATGTGTATGCATGTGTGGGCTCGCAGGCAGGGGTATGTGGCAGTCAGAAGACAGGTTGGTGGGGTTAGTTTCTTTCCTCAATAGTGGTTTCTGGGGAAATCAAACTCAAGTCATGAGGGCTTTGTAAAGCAAGTGCTTTACCACACTTGAGTCCACCCTTACCAGACCCTGCCTTTTTAAGGTAATTAAAAATTTTTAAATTGGTAGTTTTATAGTTTTCCGATCTGTTCGCTGGGAGACTCGGAATGGCTTGGCCCCTCCTTCAGCGGCACCCTTGGTGCTTGCTTTAGCCCTTCTCCTCCATAATTTCTGGTTTAGTTTTAGTCCATTCTTTTCCAGTCATCCTTTTTGGGGGGATCCTTAATATATGCAGTAACAAAACAGCAAAGTATTTTGTAGAGCACATTGTGCTGAATGGTGTAGACTGCCGATGATTACTGCTGAACATGTGGGGCTTCTTGGGCCTGGGGCCAAGGGCTGTGCCCGTTCGTTATCCTACCAGCCTTCCCCTTTTGAGTGTTGAAGTTTATGCCCTCGCAGGTCTGGCGGCCTTTTCACCGGGGTCTGGATCCGAGGTCCCGCAGCGCCTCTAGACGTCAACCAGTGTGGGGGCACGGATCGACTGGAACCCAGTGGAGCCAGTTCTAAGCGGAGTCCTAGAGCTCCTTCAAGCAGGATCCCGAGGATAGCCAGGATGCCCCCTTGGGGCCCCGAGGGAGAGTGGAGGTTCAGGGGTGGGTGGAGCAGCCCTTGGAGGCCTAGTGGGACCAGGACTGAGAGGGATGACAGTGAGCACAGGTCCTTCCTGGTCAGCCATCCAGAGACCACGAGCAGCACCTCTGAGCACGCAGAGGCCACTGGGATGTGTGGACCCTAGGACTCAGTTCAGTAGGATCCAAGGAGCATTTCTGGAACATCTGCATTGAGGGGTCTGTGCTAGCCATGTGGCTGGGTAGGAGGCAGCAGTGTGAGTGGTCATCTGGCAGGAGGAGGGATGGTGCCTTGTGTGTTGGGGTGTGGATTCATCAAGCCATGGGACACAGAGGAGCTGGTAGGTGTCAGGGTGGCCTGAGATGTCTTTTTTGGGAGTTTTGCCCTGAATTGGATGGGGAATGGGAAGGTGTTAGCTTCCCCCCCAGCTTCCCCAGGTTAAAGTAAAGAGTGGAATGCAATGGCAGGGGTCCAGCCAGTGTGGAGACTGATGAGCCTGGGCATTGGGCTTCCCTTGACCCAAGAGCTATGTGATAATAAGTGGGGCCCCCAGTGGTGTCTGTGGCATAGTCTCCCCCTCCCTAGTGAACACATGTTATGTACCAGGAGATCACTGTTCAAATTGATGCCAGGAGTTTCCAAGCAGGAATTGAAGGGCAACCAGAGGTTCTGATTGAGATGACACTGGACTTATGAAGCTATTCAGATGTTTTTCCTGAAGAGCTTCATAAGTCCCAGTTTTTTCACTCTCATCTATGTAACTTTTGAACTTGACACCAAGGAAATGTTCCCCTCCCTTCCCTCCCAAGGGCAAAACCAAACTCACAAAACAAAAAACCTGACGTGAGAGATAGCCCTAGCGGGTTAAGAGTACCGACGCTCTGCAGAGGACCCGGGTTCGATCCCCAGCACCCACATGGGCGGCTAAGAACCGTCTGTACTGCCAATTCCAGGAGAACTCCATTCCAGGGGGAATCCCGAGACACCTGCTTCTGACCTCCGCGGCATAAAAAAAATAGTTTTCATTGTAGTTGGGTGTGGTGACACACACACACACATACACATATAACAAAAATAATAAAAAAAGAAAACGAAAAAACCTGAAGTGACTGTGCTTTACACCGTGGTTAGTGACATGTACCTTGTGCAAGGAGTGGCACTCAGTGGCATTCTACAGGCTGGACTCCATTTATCAAACACCTCAGAGAAAGTTTCAGGAACAAATTTGTAAGCAGCTCACCCTTCCCTTTTGACATTGTTTTTGAGGCAGTTTCCTTCTTTTGGATTCCAACATAAAGGAGGCTAAGACCAGAACCCATCTGGTTTAGTTTGTAGGAGATACAGAAGCATTCTCAGATGATGAGCTACATTCCAGCATTTGGTTCTTGTGCATTGGGGTGTGTTACAGTATGTTGGTGCTTTTAAAAAAAAAAACAAGACCATGACCCGCAATTGATGGGACGCTAAAGGTTTAGTGCGTACTGTTTAAATGTAAACTAACCACAAGAATGGCCCTCAGTTCAAATATCCTAGCCTTAACCAACCATAAACGCGATGTAATGTATTTATTATTTTTCCACTGATGCTGACATTATTCTTTTATTGCTAGCTACATTATTCATGCTTATTTATTCAATATGAAAATAAGTGGATGCTAACGAGTAACACAGCTTTGAGGCTCCAGTGTGTTTGTTACAGGATAGAGCTGTTTGAGGTGGGGCCTTGCCTCACAGCCTTGATTGGTCTTGAACTCACAGCCTCTACTCGGGCTTCCTGTGTGTTGGGATTGCAGGGCAGCTTTTCCTTATTGTAGTGTAGACTTTCCCCTCCCTCTGTGTATTAGTCCCTCTGTGTATTACACTGAGGGATGATTGTAACAGGCAAGAACTCCTATGTGCAAGCTCTGTGCTCCCTCAGTCAAGTCTGTTCTTAAACTTAACTATCACCCGAGGCAGAACAAGCTCTTTCTTTAGCCATTCTCACTGAATTTGATTTGGTTCTATTTCCAACTGTATTTAATAATTGAAAGCTTCTGTGGTTAGGAATAGTGCTTGAAATTCTGGTGGAATCTAATGATTTTGAACATTTAAATCCTTAAAAATGAATTGTGAAGCCATGGTGTTTTCTGATTCCTTTCAGCCGTCGGTCTGTTGCTGCTCCTTTGAGGGGCATTGTCAGAGTGGCAGTGTGTGCCTACTCTCAGTGTAAAGTCCTTTTCAGCCTCTTTAAGAAGCAGTTCATTTGGCTATGTGAGAGACTACTGAGCAGCCTGTAAGCTGATGAGCACAGGACCTGGGGCCCGTGTTTGCTGACAAGCTCACTGGAGAAGGCCTGGCTGCTTGTGTGCTAGAGAGGGCAGGGCTTGCCTACTTCCTTGCCATTGTGAGGCCATCCTGCACCTTTGTGCTCTTCTGTAGTGGGGTAAAGGCCCCTGAATGGGGCCTTGTGCCCCACTTGATTTGAAATCCTGGCTGCTAATCTCAGGGAACTGCAGGGTGCCCAGCAGGGCGTCTCTGTGACTTCTGGATCTGTGGGAAGCTTGGTCTGTGGGGGAGGGTGGTAGGCTGGTAATAATCCTCCAGCTCTTGCTTTTGTCCCCCAGAAGCCAAACTGCTACCCTTTCCTGGCAGCCAGCATCAGAACTACTCCTTCCAGTGCCGCTGGCTTGCAGGTGTGCCTCTCACCTCACCACCTCAGTCAGTGAGCAACTCACAGTAGAATTAGCCCAGAAAGTGCACCACCAAACGGATATTTTACATCACAGTTAGAGATCATAAATCTAATTGTTTTTTTATTTTTATTAAAAATTTTTAAGTGGACATATCCTTTTTATTAAAATTAAATTTATTTCTTTTTTGTATTGTAATATGAATTACTGTATCATGCAGGTTTTGGTGCACCGTGTCGTGAGTGGGCGCGTTGGAGGTCGATCGGGAAGGGTGTCGAATTCTGCTGGAACTGGAGTTTAAAGACAGAATCTCAGCCACTGTGTGGGTTGCTGGGATTGAAGCCCAAACCCAGGTCCGCTGGCAAGAGCAGTCTGTGCTCTTAACCGCGAGGCCATAGCGCCAGTCCCAATGTGGAAATTTCTTTAAAAGGAACTGTGAAGAGCAGGTTGTTGGTGCCCACCTTCGTTTTGGAGGCAGTTTTAAAGACAGTTTTCATGGATGACCCCGCTTGGACTAAGTGCTTGGCCGGTGGCAATCCAGTTTAGTGGTATGTAGCTTTTATGACCTATTTTTATTATTTTTTATTTTTTTTAAATTTATTTTATCTTTATTTATCTGTAGGTGTATGAATGTACTGTCTGCATGCGGTCTGTGCACCGCCAGAGGTCGTTGCATCCGCGGAGGTCCGAAAGCGGGGCATTGGATTTCCCCTGGAACTGGATTCTCCTGAACTGGAGTTGTCAGACGGTTTTTCTCGCCGCCAGTGGTGCTGGGAATCGACCTGGGTCCTCTGCAAGAGGGCGGATTGGTGCTCTTACCACTAGGGCAGTCCCTCAGCCCCAGCTTGCGGTACTTTGTAAGAAGTAAAGCTTTGGGGGTTTAGGAAGCCTATGTAATTTTTCATTCACCATTGTGTTATGGTGGGAGAAATAGGTTGGGGCAGCACTTTAATAGGGTTTTTTAACTAATAAACATTGATTTTTCAAGTTAATATTTAGGAATTTAAGAGAAATAGAACTTGCATATGCTTCTTTAATACCAAAACCTATCTGACCTGACAGAGAAGGGGGATTTTTTTAATATTTAAGGAAAAGTGTTTGTCCATCCGCCCCCGTCTCCCATGGACATTCCTTCCCCTACTTCTCCCTTCCCAAGTGGGGCGTACAGGAAGAAGCCCTGGCATCCTGGCCTGGTCTTGTGTGTCATGTGTTGGTAGCAGTGCTGAGTGCCTGAGCACATAGCAAGTGGCTGAGATCTGACTTGCTATGCAGGACTTGGGGTGTGTGGCGTTTGATTGTGTGCTGAGCCATGCATCCTGGGAAAATGTTGATGAAACACTAAGTTTCTTGGCTCTTGGCAGTTTTTTCAGTGTGTTTTCTTGCGGTTATTCATGTTCTTTAAATGTTGTCTCTAGAAGACCCTGCCAGAATGTAGCACATGGAACTTTATGTGAATGAGTGTGTTACCTGCATTTTTTTTCTGTAAACTCTAGGATACTGTGAACTGGTTAACAACTTATGCTACTTTGTAGATAATTGAGAGGGCCTTTTATGGTTGTTAATAATAACAGTTTCAATTAATTTATTTTTAAAGTTTGACATAATATTAAAGTAGTTTGACCAAAATCAGAATTAAAGTAATACAGGCAGGCATGGTGGTTCAGGGCCTGTAATTGAATCCAGCACTTGGGAGGCTGCGGCAAGATGATAAAGAGTTTGAGGGCAGCATGGGCTAAAGGAGACGCTGTCTTAAAAATAAAAAAAAAACCAAACAAAAAAACAGAAAGAAAGGAAATTAAGCAGTGTACCCTGTTTCAGAGTTAAACATTACAATGAGCTTGGGGTTTAGGTTCCCTCCTTTTGTTACCAGCTGACTTCCCTCCCAAATTTTACCAATTATTATGTAAAACTCCATCTCATAATAAATGTAGCTGCTGTTTAGATGTATTTCTTTCTGCTATCACATTTCACAACTTGTTTTCATTTTGCTTTTTGATAAGATGAAATGATAGTGTGGAGATATATACAGGGTAGCGAAAGTGGAAACAGGACGCAAACGGTGTGAGAACTGGTGGGGGCATGTTGGGACGGAAGAGGGGGGAAAGAACAAGGAGGCGGATGAAGGTCTGTGTATTTGTGCTTCTTTAGGACATGTCTCAGGAAGGCTATGGAACTAGATCTCAACCTCCTCTGGCTTCGGGCAAATCCAACCATGAAGACTTGAATTTAATACAACAGGAAAGACCATCAAGCTTACCAGTAAGTCATTACTGAGCTGACTGGGAAATGTAATGATCTAAATTTTTTGAAAAGAATGGTTGCTTTTGTTTGCTCTATTTTATATGATAGCCAGGAGAGAAGTTTCTAAGTTTTAAGTAAGAATTATTTTTAGGCTTAGTTCTTAAGAGCCCCGTGGTTCTGGTTAAGTCTGTTTTGTTTGCAGGCGTCATTGGCAGAGCAGATAAGACACCTGTTGGAAGGTCTTACCTGAATGGCCGTTGTGTAATTGAGCTTTCTTTAGCTTGTTGATTGATGTCTGGTAGGAATACAGAGGAAAAAGTGTACAAGAGTGGAAATTCCCACTTTACAAAGGATACATTCAGATGATGAGATAGACATTAAATGCTGGTTTGAATTATTCCTTGGACTTTATATAGAGAAGTTACTCAAATCAAAGTAATTTAGTTTAAAATTTGACAAAGTGGCTCTTGAAGTATTTGCATGGGCAGTCATGTATGGTGATTGGCTGTGTATGAGGAGACCAGAGGCTGGCATGCAAGCGTCAGAGTGCCGCCCATAAACAATGCTTCTGGGCTTAATTTGCCTTGGAATAGAGAACCTAATTTAATGAAGTTTTCTGTGTTATCTAAGAGAGTAAGTCAGTACAATCAGTTTTCACATTTATTTTTTGTTAAAATATTATGACTTGAAGCGTTATTGTTACTGCTTAGAACATTTCCATTGATGTTAGACTTGTTTAACCAGGAATTCAGGAAAGCCATGATTTAAACTTGAATTTTAGCTTTGTTTGTACTAAGTAAGATTCATTATGTTCCATTTAAATATTGGAGAAGGAATATTTGTGATGGATATTGTATAACATTACCATTACAGGGGTGACACGTGGCATACATAATGCGCGTTTGTTAACTTACGTTTTGGCAGCCTTAGAGAAGGAAGGTAGGGCACATTGCTATCTTTAAATCTGCTATACATGGTTTGAAGCTCATTTTTTTTAATAAGGTTTTTAGTTTTCATGATGGAGGTGTGAAGAAAGTCTTAAACCGGCCCATAAAAGGTCTTTTAAATTCTTTTAAGGTTGTATTGACTAGTTTTGGGTTTTTAAAGGAATGAAAAACAGATTCTGTGTTTTATGCTAGGGGCTTTTTAAAGCAGTTAGACTAGTTCACACGCATGAGTGATGACATGTGAAGGATCGTGGATTGCGCAGTTACATATATGTTATAAGTCAACATTTGCTTGAGTATTTGGAAACCGGTTTGTGGGTTTATGAATATATGAAGTTGACCCACGGGAGAAGCAAGTGGACAGCCGATTTCCCACCTTTTTCTCAGTGTTTTTGGAGCTGATGTTGTAGTTTGTCATTGGCTGATGATTTATACTGTGAAACAGGTTGGAAACTTTGTCATATATAGATAGCAAGTTTCTGCATAGTGTAAGAACTTTGTTCCCATGGGGAACCTGACGGTCACTCACACTTGTCTCTTCCCATGCTCTGTATTCAATGGGTGCTCATTGCTAATTGTGCAGCTTAATTGAGAGTGAACCTTTCTGAATCATTCTATTTACATATCTTTGTACATATACTATATTCTGTCTTATTACCCTCTTAATGATTACCTTGCCTGCTTCCAGGGAGTATTTTATGCCATAAAATTTTTTTCTTAATGTGACTGTTAAAAAATGTATTTTAATTGGCATTTTCTTTCTGCTTTGGTGGTTTGGGTTTTATTTTGGACTCAAAGAGAGGCTGATAGATTCAAGAGTCCTCAAATAATATTTCTATAATTTTTTTAAGAGAGCAAAGTTTCCAGGTTTTATGGCAAATTATAGTATATCTATCTATAATGAATAAAACTGGTATGCCTAAGCCTTCCAATCTTTCAGGGTGGAAATTGGCTTTATTTAAATGAGGTTTAGTGTACCATTTTTCCTTCAGCAGGAACTTTTGCATGTATAAACAATTTTTTCTATATGGAGTTTGCAAGTATGTTTTGTTTGTGTGCTTGCTTCCTAAGTTGTACATAATTAAGGCAATTATGGCTTCTGGAAACACTGTTGGTGTTCTGTTACAGCTTGGCTGCCATGCATTTGCGTAGTGTGTCTTCATGACATGTTTCAGCCCCCTAACTTGACAAGGCTGGTCCTGTGAGCAGTCAGTCAGGCCTGGGTTGGTTATTGGGTCCTTGGCAGATTTTCTCTCAGGTTGTTTTCCCATTTGGGTTGAATCATTTTCCTTTTTTGCCTAAAGACAATCTAAGATGTTTGTAATTTCTAGACTTGGAACTTAGAATTAAGTAAATTTAAAAATGTCTTAAATTGAACTTTAAAACTAGTATAACTGATTCAATGTTGAATTATTAAGTCTATTTGTGACTAAAACAGGTATGCTGCTTAAGTAGTTATGTCTTAATCTTTTTGCACACACTGGAGAAAGATCTGTTTTTTTCTGTGCTGACACAGTGTTTTTTTTTATTCGTTAAGTTTTGGTACACAGTTATCATTTTCCATAAGAAACTCAGTACATTCCCATCTGTTCTTCAGCTATGTGTATAATTCGATTCTTAAGCAAGCTGGCTTCTCTCCGTGCTCGGACCTGCTTGTCTGTATTCATAATCATTAAGCTCCTGATGACTCTCAGTTGCTCATGCACTCACGTTTTCCAGCTGACTTAGGCAGATCCTCACATCCTCTCCAAGAGCAAAGGGCTGATAAGTTAATACTTGTTCTCCTGTCTTGGGCCATGACCAGTAATATTTACTTTTTACTTAATGGGCTAACACTAAGCTTAGAACAAACCTCCCATAATGTTCCCTTATTTCTATGGCCCTTTATCCTGCAGCTCTCCCCTTGCTAGGTTGATAGCGCCTTGGTATTTCCATTATCGACAAATCTTGGCACTTAGCATGTAATAGAAAAGTTAACTTGAAGAGCTCTATCCCATTAGGACCATATCACTTAAAATTTGAATATATTCTATAGTTTTCTCTGCTTTGCTTACTAGTTGCAAATGACACTGGAAGGTTTATTAAGACCAGTAGTCTTTGTTTCATAAACCTTGGACAGATCTCATTTTACAGTCTTAACGTAACACCCCAAATAGGATTAAGTGTACTTCTTATTGAGCACTTTGCTAGTGATATCCTTGTGGCATTTATCATTCATGTGTGTTGTTTGTTTGTTGTTGTTGTTGTTATGTTGTAGGATTAAGTGTACTTCTTATTGAGCACTTTGCT
This sequence comes from Rhizomys pruinosus, assembly GCA_009823505.1. Lineage (NCBI taxonomy): Eukaryota > Metazoa > Chordata > Mammalia > Rodentia > Spalacidae > Rhizomys > Rhizomys pruinosus. The sequence continues at coordinate 252,917 of VZQC01004613.1, read as the reverse complement.
GAGTGGTATCCTTTGTGGCATTTATCATTCATGTTGTTGTTGTTGCACTTTGCTGAGTGGTATCCTTTGTGGCATTTATCATTCATATTGTTATTATTTATGATTATTATTATATTTTTTGGTCTTTTTGAGACGGGGTCTCCCTGTAGCCCCAGCTGTCCTGAACTCACTATGTAGAAGGCCAGCTTGTCTTGAACTCACAAGATACCGCCTGCCTCTGTCTCCAAGTACTGAGATTACAGGTGTGCACCACCATGCCCATTTTTTTTTTTTTTTTTTTTTTTTTAGGAAGAAGGGTTTTATGTAGTCCTGGCTGTCTACTGTACTCACATGTAGACTCAAGCGTGGCCTTGAACTCACAAAGATCAAAGATACCCTGCCTCTGCATCCCAAGTGTAGGGATTAAAGGATGTGTGTCACCACACCTGGCTTATATTTCTTTTTATAATTGTCTTCACTCCTTGAATTTAGACTGAGATCCTTTAATGGTATTTACTGTTTTAGTCAGTATTTTGCTAAAATAATTTATAAAAAATTATGTCAGAATATTTTCTTGGTGTGGTATGTGACCCCAGGAAGCTGGTGTCCTCCTCATGCTAAGAACACCAGATTACAGCATGGGTGTGACAGCTGCACTGTCACACCCATGCTGTAATGGAGACCATGTCACTCTCAAAACAATTTTGTTTTATCAAAAATGACAGTTACTTTCACTTTGGTAATCTAAGTTTCAGGAGGAAGAAGTGGGCATTGGATGAATAAGCTATCTGTACCATGAAAGCATTCTTTTCTTAGTATCTTTTGCTTGTAACTGTCAGAAACACTGATTATAATTTCAGTCAGTACAGGATGGATAGGTGTGTTGTCAGTGAACTATTAATGGACATGTGTGAAAGGAAGTCAGCAACAACAAAACTTGAAGGTTTTCTTTACTAACACAATGCCTTTCTTTCTAGGAATGGAAAGAGTTATTAATATGCCTCAGTTTAGAAAGAACCATTTTATCCCTCCCAGAAGCCCACTAGTTTGCCTTTCAGATGGAGGGGAGGTCCCTATTCTGCTTATCTTAGTTAAAGTCAGTGTGGCTCTCCAGTTCTGACATGATTTGGGAAGGACCACAGCATAAGCTTAGTGGCATACATTTATAAATGTCGGGTACTCTGGAAGGTCCCTTGGGTCATTAAACACCTTATTTCTGACCCTGTCTTCCTCAAATAGAAAATAGTTGACAAGGCCTGACATGCAAAGAGTTTGATTATTCTGAGTTTACCAAAAAAATTCCCATATGTGCTCAGAGTCCTGTTGCTTGTATTGCCCCTGAAAGGAAGGTGTGCCAAAATCATGCTAGTTCTTGGAAATAGAAGATGTTAAACAGGATGCTAAAAGCCTGGAAGAGACTGTTAGAAGCCTTTTACTATCAGGGTGCCCTCTGTGGGATTAAGTTTCAGCAGCAGTGGATGTGGTCTCTGGTTTTTCTTGCGTGTTTCAGTTTTTAATGACATTAGATAAGATTAAAGGTCATGTATTTTGGAAACATGCATATTGAAGTTATGCTAATGGAGCATTTAAAGTATGTAGATTTGCTAATGCAGTTTTTTTGAATGTTTGGAAACTACTGGGAAAAGCTAGATGAAACAGTTTTTTAACTGGGTTCTACCCTTTCACCAAGTTCTCAACCCCAGAAGTATAATATTTGTGTTTTTTTTAAATTAATTAATTAATATTTTTAATTTTTTTTATTTATTATTGTGTATAGGAATGTACTGTTTGCATGTAGGTTTGTGCAGCCCGTGTCCAATGTAACTGTTCTGCATTAGGGTTGTGCACCCTGTGTGCAATTGCCACGGAGGTCAGAGAAGAGGGTGTCGGATTCCCTGGAACTGGAGTTTCTCCTGGAATTGGAGTTACAGATGGTTCTCAGCCACCAGGTGGGTGCTGGGGATCGACACCTGGGTCCTGTAAGAGCAGTCGGCACTCTTACCTCTAGGCTATCTACTCCACCCTAATAATATATATAATATATAATATATATATATAATAATATTTGATAAATATACATACATAATATTGATATATATATTTATTATCAAATCTAGACCCTTGTGTCCCCCACCCACCCGAGCTCATGATTCTGCCAAACAGTGCTTTTCATCTTCTCAGTCTTTCTCAATATTCTACATGGAAGTTGACTGTTTTGAGAAAAGTTCACTGTTTTCAGGTTCCCCAGTTCTTTGATGCAGTCCTTTCTGTTGTTGTTGTTGTTGTTGTTGTTGTTGTGTTCCATGATGCCGTCTCCCATCTGCTTGGAAAAAGAGCTCAAGGGCCCTGCACAAAGAATAACTTACAACTAGGTAATTGGCACTAGCACCCACAGATGAGGGATACCATCGTCGTTTGTTTTCTGGACTAAAGGTTACTGTGCACTCAGCATGGGCATTGCACGACATGGGTGCACAAACTTACATACAGACAGTACATTCATACACATTAAATAAATAAATAAATGATATTTTTTAAAAAAGTGTCCTCCTTAAAAAAATTTTTGTAAATAGTGTTAAATAGTGCTTACTTCTGCTGAAGTTTCCTTTTGTCTGCTAACTTCCCCCAAGATCTCTTCTAGAGGCCAGTCCTCTATGATGCAAATTGAGCTTGTAAATTCCAGGCTTGGTGGTGGCCCATGCCTTTAATCCAAATGGATGTCTGTGAGTTTGGGGCGGCCTAGTCTACAGAGTGACCTCCCGGCTGGCTCTGACTGTAAGAAAGCCTTGCCTTGACAAGACCAAAGGCGGGGCTGGAGGTTAAGCCTAGCAGTTAAGAGCACCGACTGCTCTTGCAGAGGGCCGGGGTTCGATCCCCAGCACCCACATGGTGGCTGAGAACCATCTGTAACTCCAATTCCAGGAGAACTCCAGTTCCAGGGGAATCCGACACCCTCTTCTTCTGACCTCCGTGGCATTGCACACGGGTGCACAAACCTACATGCAGACAGTACATTGGACACGGGTGCACAAACCTACATGCAAACAGTACATTCATACACATATAAAATAAAAAAAATTAAAAAATTAATTAATTAATTTTAAAAAAACACAACTATTTATACTTCTGGGGGTTGAGAACTTGGTGAAAGGTAGAACCCAGTTAAAAAACTGTTTCATCTAGCTTTTCCCAGTAGTTTCCAAACATTCAAAAAGAACTGCATTAGCAAATCTACATACTTTAAATGCTCCATTAGCATAACTTCAATATGCATGTTTCCAAAATACATGACCTTTAATCTTATCTAATGTCATTAAAAACTGAAACACGCAAGAAAAACCAGAGACCACATCCACTGCTGCTGAAACTTAATCCCACAGAGGGCACCCTGATAGTAAAAGGCTTCTAACAGTCTCTTCCAGGCTTTTAGCATCCTGTTTAACATCTTCTATTTCCAAGAACTAGCATGATTTTGGCACACCTTCCTTTCAGGGGCAATACAGCAACAGGACTCTGAGCACATATGGGAATTTTTTTGGTAAACTCAGAATAATCAAACTCTTTGCATGTCAGCCTTGTCAACTATTTTCTATTTGAGGAAGACAGGGTCAGAAATAAGGTTTTAATGACCCAAGGGACCTTCCAGAGTACCCGACATTTATAAATGTATGCCACTAAGCTTATGCTGTGGTCCTTCCCAAATCATGTCAGAACTGGAGAGCCACACTGACTTTAACTAAGATAAGCAGAATAGGGACCTCCCCTCCATCTGAAAGGCAAACTAGTGGGCTTCTGGGAGGGATAAAATGGTTCTTTCTAAACTGAGGCATATTAATAACTCTTTCCATTCCTAGAAAGAAAGGCATTGTGTTAGTAAAGAAAACCTTCAAGTTTTGTTGTTGCTGACTTCCTTTCACACATGTCCATTAATAGTTCACTGACAACACACCTATCCATCCTGTACTGACTGAAATTATAATCAGTGTTTCTGACAGTTACAAGCAAAAGATACTAAGAAAAGAATGCTTTCATGGTACAGATAGCTTATTCATCCAATGCCCACTTCTTCCTCCTGAAACTTAGATTACCAAAGTGAAAGTAACTGTCATTTTTGATAAAACAAAATTGTTTTGAGAGTGACATGGTCTCCATTACAGCATGGGTGTGACAGTGCAGCTGTCACACCCATGCTGTAATCTGGTGTTCTTAGCATGAGGAGGACACCAGCTTCCTGGGGTCAATACCACACCAAGAAAAATATTCTAGACATAATTTTTATATAAATTATTTTAGCAAAATACTGACTAAAACAGTAAATACCATTAAAGGATCTCAGTCTAAATCAAGGAGTGAAGACAATTATAAAAATAATAATAAGCCAGGTGTGGTGACACACACCTTTAATCCTAGCACTTGGGAGGCAGAGGCAGGTGGATCTTTGTGAGTTCAAGGCCAGCTTGATCTACATAGTAAGTTCAAGGACAACTGGAGCTACAGGGAGACCCTGTCTCAAACCCCTCCCCCCCACAAAAAAAAAATTATAGCCAGGCATGGTGGTGCACACCTGTAATCTCAGTACTTGGGAGACAGAGGCAGGCGGATCTCTGTGAGTTCAAGACAAGCCTGGTCTACATAGTGAGTTCCAGGACAGCTGGGGCTACAGGGAGACCCCGTCTCAAAAAGACCAAAATAATAATAATAATAATAATAATAACAATATGAATGATAAATGCCACAAAGGATACCACTCAGCAAAGTGCAACAACAACAACATGAATGATAAATGCCACAAAGGATACCACTCAGCAAAGTGCTCAATAAGAAGTACACTTAATCCTACAACTACAACAACAACAACAACAACAACAACATGAATGATAAATGCCACAAGGATATCACTAGCAAAGTGCTCAATAAGAAGTACACTTAATCCTATTTGGGGTGTTACGTTAAGACTGTAAAATGAGATCTGTCCAAGGTTTATGAAACAAAGACTACTGGTCTTAATAAACCTTCCAGTGTCATTTGCAACTAGTAAGCAAAGCAGAGAAAACTATAGAATATATTCAAATTTTAAGTGATATGGTCCTAATGGGATAGAGCTCTTCAAGTTAACTTTTCTATTACATGCTAAGTGCCAAGATTTGTCGATAATGGAAATACCAAGGCGCTATCAACCTAGCAAGGGGAGAGCTGCAGGATAAAGGGCCATAGAAATAAGGGAACATTATGGGAGGTTTGTTCTAAGCTTAGTGTTAGCCCATTAAGTAAAAAGTAAATATTACTGGTCATGGCCCAAGACAGGAGAACAAGTATTAACTTATCAGCCCTTTGCTCTTGGAGAGGATGTGAGGATCTGCCTAAGTCAGCTGGAAAACGTGAGTGCATGAGCAACTGAGAGTCATCAGGAGCTTAATGATTATGAATACAGACAAGCAGGTCCGAGCACGGAGAGAAGCCAGCTTGCTTAAGAATCGAATTATACACATAGCTGAAGAACAGTGGGAATGTACTGAGTTCTTATGGAAAACTGATAACTGTGTACCAAACATTAAAGAAAAAACTGTGTCACACAGAAAAACAGATCTTTCTCCAGTGTGTGCAAAAAGATTAAGACATAACTACTTAAGCAGCATACCTGTTTTAGTCACAAATAGACTTAATAATTCAACATTAGAATCAGTATACTAGTTTTAAAGTTCAATTAAGACATAAATTTACTTAATTCTAAGTTCCAAGTCTAGAAATTACAAACATCTTAGATTGTCTTTAGGCAAAAAAGGAAAATGATTCAACCCAAATGGGAAAACAACCTGAGAGAAAATCTGCCAAGGACCCAATAACCAACCCAGGCCTGACTGACTGCTCACAGGACCAGCCTTGTCAAGTTAGGGGGCTGAAACATGTCATGAAGACACACTACGCAAATGCATGGCAGCCAAGCTGTAACAGAACACCAACAGTGTTTCCAGAAGCCATAATTGCCTTAATTATGTACAACTTAGGAAGCAAGCACACAAACAAAAACATACTTGCAAACTCCATATAGAAATTGTTTATACATGCAAAGTCCTGCTGAAGAAAAATGGTACACTAAACTTCATTTAAATAAAGCCAATTTCCACCCTGAAAGATTGGAAGGCTTAGGCATACCAGTTTTATTCATTATAGATAGATATACTATAATTTGCCATAAAACCTGGAAACTTTGCTCTCTTAAAAAAATTATAGAAAATATTATTTGAGGACTCTTGAATCTATCAGCCTCTCTTTGAGTCCAAAATAAAACCCAAACCACCAAAGCAGAAAGAAAATGCCAATTAAAATACATTTTTTAACAGTCACATTAAGAAAAAAATTTTATGGCATAAAATACTCCCTGGAAGCAGGCAAGGTAATCATTAAGAGGGTAATAAGACAGAATATAGTATATGTACAAAGATATGTAAATAGAATGATTCAGAAAGGTTCACTCTCAATTAAGCTGCACAATTAGCAATGAGCACCCATTGAATACAGAGCATGGGAAGAGACAAGTGTGAGTGACCGTCAGGTTCCCCATGGGAACAAAGTTCTTACACTATGCAGAAACTTGCTATCTATATATGACAAAGTTTCCAACCTGTTTCACAGTATAAATCATCAGCCAATGACAAACTACAACATCAGCTCCAAAAACACTGAGAAAAAGGTGGAAATCGCTGTCCACCTGCTTCCCGTGGGTCAACTTCAATTTCATAACCCCACAAACCGGTTTCCAAATACTCAGCAAATGTTGACTTATAACAGTATGTAAGGCATCCACATTTCACATGTTCATCATGCTGTGACTGTCTGCTTTAAAAAGCCCCTAGCATAAAACACAGAATCTGTTTTTCATTCCTTTAAAAACCCAAAACTAGTCAATACAACCTTAAAAGAATTTAAAAAGACCTTTTTGGGGGTTAAGACTTTACACCTCCATCATGAAAACAAAACCTATTAAAAAATGAGCTTCAAAACCATGTATAGCAGATTTAAAGATAGCATGTGCCTACCTCCTTCTCTAAGGCTGCAAAACTAAGTTAAAACGGCATATGTATGCCACGTGTCACCCCTGTAATGGTAATGTTATACAATATCCATCACAAATATTCCTTCTCCAATATTTAAATGGAACATAATGAATCTTACTTAGTACAAACAAAGCTAAAATTCAAGTTTAAATCATGGCTTTCCTGAATTCCTGGTTAAACAAGTCTTAATAGAAATGTAGCAGTAACAATAACGCTTCAAGTCATAATATTTTAACAAAAAATAAATGTGAAAACTGATTGTACTGACTTACTCTCTTAGATAACACAGAAAACTTCATTAAATTAGGTTCTCTATTCCAAGGCAAATTAAGCCCAGAAGCATTGTTTATGGGCGGCACTCTGACGCTTGCATGCCAGCCTCTGGTCTCCTCATACACAGCCAATCACCATACATGACTGCCCATGCAAATACTTCAAGAGCCACTTTGTCAAATTTTAAACTAAATTACTTTGATTTGAGTAACTTCTCTATATAAAGTCCAAGGAATAATTCAAACCAGCATTTAATGTCTATCTCATCATCTGAATGTATCCTTTGTAAAGTGGGAATTTCCACTCTTGTACACTTTTTCCTCTGTATTCCTACCAGACATCAATCAACAAGCTAAAGAAAGCTCAATTACACAACGGCCATTCAGGTAAGACCTTCCAACAGGTGTCTTATCTGCTCTGCCAATGACGCCTGCAAACAAAACAGACTTAACCAGAACCACGGGGCTCTTAAGAACTAAGCCTAAAAATAATTCTTACTTAAAACTTAGAAACTTCTCTCCTGGCTATCATATAAAATAGAGCAAACAAAAGCAACCATTCTTTTCAAAAAATTTAGATCATTACATTTCCCAGTCAGCTCAGTAATGACTTACTGGTAAGCTTGATGGTCTTTCCTGTTGTATTAAATTCAAGTCTTCATGGTTGGATTTGCCCGAAGCCAGAGGAGGTTGAGATCTAGTTCCATAGCCTTCCTGAGACATGTCCTAAAGAAGCACAAATACACAGACCTTCATCAGCATCTATTGTGCTTTAAACCTCATTCAGTACCAAAATGAAACAAAAGCTTATCACAAAGTATTGAGTAATGTTACACTTTAGCTAACATTTATATATATGCCACAACTATCATTTCATACTTTATCAAAAGCAAAAATGAAAAAGTGGTGAATTGATAGCAGAAATACATCTAAACAGCAGCTACATTTATTATGAGATGGAGTTTTACATAATAATTGGTAAAATTTGGGAGGGAAGTCAGCTGGTAACAAAAGGAGGGAACCTAAACCCCAAGCTCATTGTAATGTTTAACTCTGAAACAGGTTACACTGCTTAATTCTTTCTTTCTTTCCTTTTTTCTTTGTTGGAGGAGGGGTAAGAGGAAAGGGCATATTATCTCACTACTAGCCCAAGCTAGCCTGGAACTTGTGAAGCTCATCCTGCCTCAGCCTCCCAAGTGCTGGATTCAATTACAGGCCTGAACCACCATGCCTGCCTGTATTACTTTAATTCTGATTTTGGTCAAACTACTTTAATATTATGTCAAACTTTTAAAATAATTAATGAAAATGTTATTATTAACAACCATAAAAGGCCCTCTCAATTATCTACAAAGTAGCATAAGTTGTTAACCAGTTCACAGTATCCTAGAGTTTCCAGAAAAATCAGTAAACACTCATTCACAAAAGTCCATGTGCACATATGGCAGGGTCTTCAGAGAACCACATTAAAGAACAGAATAACAGCAAGGAAAACACACCTGAAAACACCTGCCAAGAGCCAAGAAACTTAGTGTTTCATCAACATTTTCCCAGGATGCATGGCTCAGCACACAATCAAACGCCACACACCCCAAGTCCTGCATAGCAAGTCAGATCTCAGCCACTTGCTATGTGCTCAGGCACTCAGCACTGCTACCAACACATGACACACAAGACCAGGCCAGGATGCCAGGGCTTCTTCCTGTACGCCCCACTTGGCATGGGAAGTTGAAGGACTAGTTTCCAATGGGAGAAGGGTGGAGGATGGAAAACACTGTCTTAAAATAAAAAAATCTTCCCCTTCTCTGTCAGGTCAGATAGGTTTTGGTATTAAAGAAGCATATGCAAGTTCTATTTCTCTTAAATTCCTAAATATTACTTGGAAAATCAATGTTTTATTAGTAAAACCCTATAAAGTGCTGCCCCACCCTATTCTCACACAGAACACAATGAAAATTACATGGCTTCCTAACCCAAGAGCTGTTACTTATTACAAAGTCCGCAAGCTGGGGCTGGAGGGATGGCCTAGTGGTTAAGAGCACCAACCGCTCTTGCAGAGGACCCAGGTTCGATCCCCAGCACCCACATGGCGGCCGAGAACCGTCTGAAACTCCAGTTCCAGGAGAACTCCAGTTCCAGGGGAATCCAATGCCCTCTTCTGACCTCCGCGGCATTGCACGACATGGGTGCACAGACCTGCATGCAGACAGTACATTCATACACATACAGAAATAAATAAAATTAAAAAAATAAAAATAAAAAGTCCACAAGCTACATACACAAACTGGATTTCACCGGCCAGCACTAGCCAAGGGTCATCCAAACTGTCTTTAAACTGCCTCCAAAACGAAGGTGGGCACCAACAACCTGCTCTTCACAGTTCCTTTTAAAGAAATTTCCACATTGGGACTGGAGATATGGCCTAGCGGTTAAGAGCACAGACTGCTCTTGCAGAGGACCTGGGTTCGATCCCCAGCACCCACACAGTGGCTGAGAACTGTCTTTAACTCCAGTTCCAGCAGAATTCGACACCCTCTTCTGACCTCCACGGCACCTCACGACACGGGTGCACAAACCTGCATGCATACAGTACATTCATATACATAAAAAAGAAATAAATTAATTTAAAAAAGGAATTTCCACTAAAAATTTTTTAATAAATAAAACAAAATTAGATTTCTGATCTCTAACTGTGATGTAAAATATCCGTTTGGTGGTGCACTTTCTGGGCTAATTCTACTGTGAGTTGCTCACTGACTGAGGTGGTGAGGTGAGAGGCACACCTGCAAGCCAGCGGCACTGGAAGGAGTAGTTCTGATGCTGGCTGCCAGGAAAGGGTAGCAGTTTGGCTTCTGGGGGACAAAAGCAAGAGCTGGAGGATTATTACCAGCCTACCACCCTCCCCCACAGACCAAGCTTCCCACAGATCCAGAAGTCACAGAGACGCCCTGCTGGGCACCCTGCAGTTCCCTGAGATTAGCAGCCAGGATTTCAAATCAAGTGGGGCACAAGGCCCCATTCAGGGGCCTTTACCCCACTACAGAAGAGCACAAAGGTGCAGGATGGCCTCACAATGGCAAGGAAGTAGGCAAGCCCTGCCCTCTCTAGCACACAAGCAGCCAGGCCTTCTCCAGTGAGCTTGTCAGCAAACACGGGCCCCAGGTCCTGTGCTCATCAGCTTACAGGCTGCTCAGTAGTCTCTCACATAGCCAAATGAACTGCTTCTTAAAGAGGCTGAAAAGGACTTTACACTGAGAGTAGGCACACACTGCCACTCTGACAATGCCCCTCAAAGGAGCAGCAACAGACCGACGGCTGAAAGGAATCAGAAAACACCATGGCTTCACAATTCATTTTTAAGGATTTAAATGTTCAAAATCATTAGATTCCACCAGAATTTCAAGCACTATTCCTAACCACAGAAGCTTTCAATTATTAAATACAGTTGGAAATAGAACCAAATCAAATTCAGTGAGAATGGCTAAAGAAAGAGCTTGTTCTGCCTCGGGTGATAGTTAAGTTTAAGAACAGACTTGACTGAGGGAGCACAGAGCTTGCACATAGGAGTTCTTGCCTGTTACAATCATCCCTCAGTGTAATACACAGAGGGACTAATACACAGAGGGAGGGGAAAGTCTACACTACAATAAGGAAAAGCTGCCCTGCAATCCCAACACACAGGAAGCAGAGTAGAGGACTGTGAGTTCAAGACCAATCAAGGCTGTGAGGCAAGGCCCCACCTCAAACAGCTCTATCCTGTAACAAACACACTGGAGCCTCAAAGCTGTGTTACTCGTTAGCATCCACTTATTTTCATATTGAATAAATAAGCATGAATAATGTAGCTAGCAATAAAAGAATAATGTCAGCATCAGAAAATAAATACATTTAGCATCGCTTTTTATTTTTTAAGCATGATATTTGAAAATATTGCCATCTTTGGTTATTTGTACATTTAAACCAGTACTCACTAAACTTATCTTCCAATCATTGAGGAGGTCATGGCTGTTTTAAAGCACCACCATACTGTAACACACCCCAATGCACAAGAACCAAATGCTGGAATGTAGCTCATCATCTGAGAATGCTTCTGTATCTCCTACAAACTAAACCAGATGGGTTCTGGTCTTAGCCTCCTTTATGTTGGAATCCAAAAGAAGGAAACTGCCTCAAAAACAATGTCAAAAGGGAAGGGTGAGCTGCTTACAAATTTGTTCCTGAAACTTTCTCTGAGGTGTTTGATAAATGGAGTCCAGCCTGTAGAATGCCACTGAGTGCCACTCCTTGCACAAGGTACATGTCACTAACCACGGTGTAAAGCACAGTCACTTCAGGTTTTTTTGTTTTTTTTTTAATTTATTTTTGTATGTGTATGAATGTATTGTCTGCATGCAGGTCTGTGCACCCGTGTCGTGCAATGCCGCGGAGGTCAGAAGAGGGTCTCGGATTCCCCTGGAACTGGAGTTCTCCTGGAATTGGAGTTACAGACGGTTCTTAGCCGCCATGTGGGTGCTGGGGATCGAACCCGGGTCCTCTGCAAGAGCGTCGGTACTCTTAACCGCTAGGCTATCTCTCACGTCAGGTTTTTTGTTTTGTGAGTTTGGTTTTGCCCTTGGGAGGGAAGGGAGGGGAACATTTCCTTGGTGTCAAGTTCAAAAGTTACATAGATGAAGAGTGAAAACACTGGACTTATGAAGCTATTCAGGAAAAAAATCTGAATAGCTTCATAAGTCCAGTGTCATCTCAATCAGAACCTCTGGTTGCCCTTCAATTCCTGCTTGGAAACTCCTGGCATCAATTTGAACAGTGATCTCCTGGTACATAACATGTGTTCACTAGGGAGGGGGAGACTATGCCACAGACACCACTGGGGGCCCCACTTATTATCACATAGCTCTTGGGTCAAGGGAAGCCCAATGCCCAGGCTCATCAGTCTCCACACTGGGGACCCCTGCCATTCATTCCACCTCTTTACTTTAACCTGGGAAGCTGGAGGGAAAGCCTAACACCTTCCCATCCACATCCAACTTCAGGGCAAAACTCCCAAAAAAGACATCTCAGGCCACCCTGACACCTACCAGCTCCTCTGTGTCCCATGGCTTGATGAATCCACACCCCAACACACAAGGCACCATCCCTCCTCCTGCCAGATGACCACTCACACTGCTGCCTCCTACCCAGCCACATGGCTAGCACAGACCCCTCAATGCAGATGTTCCAGAAATGCTCCTTGGATCCTACTGAACTGAGTCCTAGGGTCCACACATCCCAGTGGCCTCTGCGTGCTCAGAGGTGCTGCTCGTGGTCTCTGGATGGCTGACCAGGAAGGACCTGTGCTCACTGTCATCCCTCTCAGTCCTGGTCCCACTAGGCCTCCAAGGGCTGCTCCACCCACCCCTGAACCTCCACTCTCCCTCGGGGCCCCAAGGGGGCATCCTGGCTATCCTCGGGATCCTGCTTGAAGGAGCTCTAGGACTCCGCTTAGAACTGGCTCCACTGGGTTCCAGCTGCCCACACTTGTGACTTCAGAGGGCTGCTGTCCTCTCGGATCCCAGAACCCAGGTGAAAGGCCGACAGACCTGCTCAGTGCATAACTTCAACACCAAAGGGAAGGCTGGAGGACAAACAGAACTGGCACAGCCTGGCTCCCAGCCAAGAAGCCCCACATGTCAGCAGCTACATCATCGGCAGCTACACCATCAGCCACAATGTGCTACAAAACACCTTTTGCTGTTTGTTACTGGCAATATTAAGGCAAAAAGGATGACTGGAAAAGAATGGACTAAAACTAAACCAGAAATTATGGAGGAGAAGGGCTAAAGCAAGCACCAAGGGTGCCGCTGAAGGAGGGGCCAAGCCATTCCGAGTCTCCCAGCGAACAGATCGGAAAACTATAAAACTACCAATTTAAAAATTTTTAATTTACCTTAAAAAGGCAGGGTCTGGTAAGGTGACTCAGAGGGTAAAGGCACTTGCTTTACAAGCCTCATGACTTGAGTTTGATTCCCCAGAACCACTATTGGAAGGAAAGAAACTAACCCCACCAACCTGTCTTCTGACTGCCACATACCCCTGCCTGCGAGCCCACACATGCATACACATGCATGCGCACACACACACACACACACACACACACACACAGTAATAATTTCTTAATAATGATGATAAATTAAAAGGTCCAAGGAACAAGGTCAGTGAATCAATGAGAACATGTCAGACTGTGGGAATCCCAGCAGAAAGTGACTAGTTTCTCCTATAAATACAGGATAGCAGAATAAAAGACAAGAAACGAGGGGGAAACTCAAGAGAGAAAAGCTAGAAATGAATACACTTAAAATATTAACCAAAGATTGGACTTTATTTGGATTGCAACTCAACCTAGTCCACAACCTAAATTAAACAAAAACATCTATTTATGAAACCACGAGAAAATGGAACTGCCAGGTAAGTGACAGGAATAAATTTTACCTTAAATGTGATTAAAAGCCCATCTTCTAAAGGTATATACTGAAATATTTACTGATTAAATGGCACAATGTCTGGGATTTATTTCGAAATAGTACAGGAGGTTAGACTGCATGAGCCTTAGGTTCAATTCCAGGGAGGGGAGGGGAGGGGAGGGAGTGAACACTGGGGAAAGGTGGGATTAAGGAACACAAGAAATGTGGTGTACATAAAAATGGGCCCACATAACTGGAGAATGCTGGGTAAGACGTGATGGGGCTCCTTAGGAAACTGTCTAGTCTATTTGTTACCAAACATTTCCATGTAAACGAACAAGGAGTGCACAGCAGCAGGGACCCAGAAGGCTGAGGTGGACTTGGAACCTCCACTTGAACACTGCAATAACTCCCTATCTACCTCTAACCCCGTATCTCCTGTGAAAGTATACTGAGTACAGATCTTTTCATCTTTCATTTTCTTGCCACCACCTCCTCATTTTCAGCTGCACTATTTAATCCAAAAGCTGAGGGACCCTTCCTCAGTCATCCTGACCGATGAACTTTATTATGGATCTGGGTTTGGCTCCAGATCCCATAATGCAGGCTGTGGTATTGTTGCTCAAGCTTGCCTCCTAGAGGAAACTAACACTCAACCTTCACCAGTTTTGAGACTTTAAGAAGCCTTTTGTAGTCAGGATAGACGTCTCATACAGATCTTAAGGCTTTTTTGAGTCAACAAACGTTAACTTCAAGTTTCAAATGCCCCCTTCACTAGTGGGTGACACTGAGGATTATTAGTTCAGTGTCCCACTCTGTGGATACTGTGGCCTGGGGTGTCCTCCACAGGCTGAGTGTGCACTATGGCCCCTTCACCCTTTAGTGTGACTCTTAAGACTGGGTGCACAATTACAGGCTGGAGTGGGGCTTGTATATGAATCATGGTTAGCAGTGTATTATCTGGACTGGGGCCTGTATGTGAGTCATGGTTAGCAGTGCATTATCTGGACTGGGGCTTGTATGTGAGTCATGGTTAGCAGTGCATTATCTGGACTGGGGCTTGTATATGAATCATGGTTAGCAGTGTATTATCTGGACTGGGGCCTGTATGTGAGTCACGGTTAGCAGTGCATTATCTGGACTGGGGCTTGTATGTGAGTCATGGTTAGTAGTGTGTTATCTGGACTGGGGCCTGTATGTGAGTCATGGTTAGCAGTGTATTATCTGGAGTGGGGCTTCTATGTGAGTCATGGTTAGCAGTGTGTTATCTGGACTGGGGCCTGTATGTGAGTCATGGTTAGCAGTGTATTATCTGGAGTGGGGCTTGTATGTGAGTCATGGTTAGCAGTGTATTATCTGGAGTGGGGCTTGTATGTGAGTCATGGTTAGAAGTGTATTATCTGGAGTGGGGTCTGTATGTGAGTCATGGTTAGCAGTGTGTTATCTGGAGTGGGGCTTATATGTGAGTCATGGTTAGCAGTGTATTATCTGGACTGGGGCTTGTATGTGATTCATGGTTAGCAGTGTATTATATGGATTGGGGCTTGTATGTGAGTCATGGTTAGCAGTCTTATCTGTCTGGCAGCTTTGGCTCTGCCAAGTCCACATTCAAACTTTCCCCATGCATCCTCTGCACCTCGACTCTGAAAATCTCCTAGCTCAGGTAAAGAACACACACCCAAAATTCAATTGTTTTGTTAAAGTTTTTAAAATATATTTATTTTATGTGTATGAGTTTTGCCTGCATGTAAGCACACCCATGGGTGCAATGCCCACTGGGGCCAAAACAGGGCACTGGATTCCATACAGTTCAGGACAGTTGACAGCAGCCATGGCCACCATGTAAATGCTGGGAACCAAATCCAAGTCCTCTGCTGGAGCAGCCAGTGCTCTTAAACTGCTAAGATATCTCTCCAGGCCCTCAACTGTTTTTTACTGCTAATAATTCCACAGTCCAATCTGAAGTTTAGATTAAAGCCATATTTTTTCCAATACATGATATATATAGACATAATCACAGATACAGATACACACACACACACACACACACATACACACACTAATGAGTCCAAAAGCTAGACACTCCAAACAATATTTAGTTCCTATTAATTCAAAAGGAATAATTATTTTCTAGATTTAAAAGGATATTCTACAGAAAGAATAGGACTACCCAAGTTACTTCATGGTATTTTTTCCTGATGAGTTTCAGTAATACAGTGGAATGCTTACATACACACCTGACATCAACAAAGCTTTGTTTGTAGCACCAGATTACTGCACAAAGTGAGGAAGGTGACAGTGGTCCCCCTACACCCACAGCTAGGGTAAAGCCTGCAGGCACAGACCTGAGCCTTTTCTGCTAAGAAAACACAGTATCCTAAAGGCTTTATATTGTGTTTTTCATTCATTACCATAAGAATTCTTCTTGGGGGCTGGAGAGATGGCCTAGCAGTTAAGAGAGCAGACTGCTCTTACAGAGGACCCGGGTTCAATCCCCAGCACCCACATGGTGGCTGAGAACTGACTGTAACTCCAATTCCAGGAGAACTCCAGTTCCAGGGGAATCTGACGCCCTCTTCTGACCTCCGCGGCATTGCACAACATGGGTGAACAAACCTACAAGCAGACGATACATTCATACAAATAAATAAAT
>VZQC01004613.1:141659-216287 GCA_009823505.1 Rhizomys pruinosus | reverse complement strand
AAAAAAAAAAAAAAAAAAAAAAAAAAAAAAAAAAGGAACAGAAGTGTTTGAAGAAATAAATTTAAAAGCACCTAAACAAATAAATGGTCAAATGCAGAAGGACCACATTCAGGAATGCAGATATGGCAGGAAGGCTGCCGGAGACAAGGCGGGCAGAGGCCTACAGCACAATGCTCAACTTGGAGGAAGGGGTTTGGAGCTACAAGAATGACTGTGACCCCTCTTCTCTTTCAGTGCCAGTGCTGTCCCACTTCATTCCTCCTACCAGTAATCAAAATACCAAATCACCCAGCTCTCCCCAGCTCCCTGAGACCAGCCAACTGAAGGTGCTTACACCCTAACCTAACCACTCTCACATACTCAGTGCTCTTAGCAAGTCCCTCTTGAGGATGCCTCCCAAATCCCTTGGACCAGCATCCTCCCTGTCCTGCAGCAGGAAAACCTAAATGGACTATACTCAGCATCACATGCCTTTGGTCAAGGGCTTCAACTACATATGAAGTGCTCTGGTGAGGTGCTCAAGTACTAGTTATTCCAAAGTAAACTATAGAATGAAAGAAAAGACACAATTACAACAACAAAAACTTACAAAATACTTAGAAAAAATAAGAAGAAATGAAAATTTTAGGCTAGGCATGGGGCATGCTGCTATAATCCTACAAAAAACAGGATTCCTTCCAGGTGAGTCTGGACTTAAAGTAAGACTGTAGCAAAATTTTATATTGAAGCATAAAATAAAATAAGCACACAAAAGTAGCCAAGAAAACTCTAAAAAGAAGACCACAGATATGTAACCCCAGCAAATACCAAACAGCAACACAAACTGCATAGCAGATCAAAAGGGAAAGAAAGAATAGAACCCAGAAGAACTCCCAAAACACAGCTGAGGGAACTTAACAAATGATAAAAGGAACACCTCCAACTGGTGAAAACATAGCTGCAAAAGTTAATTTTATGTGCTTTGGATGAAATTAAATTCCATATTTAATTTATTTAAATTTTATATTGAAATTCCATATACAGAGGACCCATGCAACGACTAAGGCCAGAGTAGAATAAAGAGATATTCAACAGACTCTGTTCAGAGCTCACCTGCATCAAGGCTTTCCCAGGTCTCCAGCCCTCAAAGCAAATTTTGGATGTGACCCTCTATTCTCTTTTTTTTTTTTTTTCAAAGCCAAATTTTTATTGAAGCTCTGTGCATTTCATACAAAATTACAAATCAAATCTGGACCCATGCTCCCCTCGCTGCCCCCCCACCCCACCAGAGCTCATGCATTCTGCCAAACATGTTTTTCATCTTTTTCTCAGTCTCTCTCAAAATTCTTGACGCAGAAGTTTACTGTTTTGAGCAGAGGTTCACCATTTCAGTCAGTTCTTTGACCCAGTCTTTTACTTATTGTTGTTGTTGTTATTCCTTCCAATATGCATCATTCCAAAATATGCACATATGCATGCCACATACATCATGTGTTTTAGCATCTTCAGCTTATGATTTTTTTTTTCATTATTAGGCTGAAAGATGTCACGTTTAAAGGCTCCTCCTTGGCAAGCCCAAACCACCATCAGTTCTGCCCGTGTGCTCCACACTGGGGCTTTCCCTTCCCATGGTCACCAAATGAGGTCCAGTAAGCACCGCGTTCTGACTTGATCTTCCTGTACTGTCTCCATGATACAGCCTGGGTAGTCCAACAATGGCAATCAATACTCTGAACAGGCTGAAACCCTGGTAGTAGCTCAGTCCACAAGCTGGATGTCTCAGCAGTCCCCATCTGGCACTGAAGGTTTGGAGGATTCTTGGAGAGACATGAGTCTTCAGTCCATATTGGAAGGTTGAAAGCTGTGTCTCATGTCTTTGAAGAATGGCAAAACCAGTGGCAGCCATAGAGTAGCTGCACTTGCCAGTAAGACAGGCAAAACAACCATGTCCTTTCTCTTTTTTTTTAATTTTATTTTTAATTTTTTGTCTTTTTACTAAGATCTCGTTTTATACCTGAAGTACAATTAGAGCCTCTATTCTTTTTTTTTTTTTACTTTTTTAAAATTTTATTATTTTATATGTGTATGAATGCAC
This sequence comes from Rhizomys pruinosus, assembly GCA_009823505.1. Lineage (NCBI taxonomy): Eukaryota > Metazoa > Chordata > Mammalia > Rodentia > Spalacidae > Rhizomys > Rhizomys pruinosus. The sequence continues at coordinate 214,213 of VZQC01004613.1, read as the reverse complement.
TGTCTGCATGTAGGTTTGTGCACCCGTGTCGTGCAATGCCACAGTTCTCAGCCGCCATGTGGGTGCTGGGGATCGAACATAGGTCCTCTGCAAGAGCAGTCGGTGCTCTTAACCACTAGGCCATCTCTCCAGCCCTCTATTCTTTTTTTAAAAAATCCATTCATTCATTCACTTATTTTGTGCATGTGTGCACCACAGTGCACATGTTCAAGTCAGAGGAAGACAATTTTTGGGAGTCATTTCTCGTCTTCTACCATACGGGTCTTGGAATGGAATCCAAGTCATCAGGCTCGGCAGCAAGCACCTCTGCCCACCGAGCCTTCTCACTGGCCCTACCACCCGCCTTCAGGCTTATGTGATTCAATTTCTTTTTTTTTTTCCTTTTGATCTTTTTGAGACAGGGTCTTCCTATAGCCCCAGCTGTCCTGGAACTAACTATGTAGACCAGGCTGGCGTTAAACTCAGAAATCCACCTGCCTCTGCTTCCCGAGTGCTGGGATTAAAGGCATATAACACCACACCTAGCTAGCAATTCAATTTTTTATAATGAACAAACATAAACACACACACACACACACACACGGACAGAGGAATGCACATGTGCATCCTAACAATTCTGTTTCTCTGAAGAACTCCAATACACTGCCTACCAAAGAGAGTCTAGACAAACCCAACACATATCATGCCTCCCTCCATAGAGTACAAAAATGAGGTACAAAAATGACTGTGTGAAAGTACTAAAAAACACAGGAGTCTCTCTATCAGCCTGCAGAGGGGAGTTCTTCATAGCCTTATAGGATGAACTTCCACTATAAATAAAATCCAGAAACCACACAAAAGTCAACCATAGATTTCTGACTATATCAAAAACTACACAAAAACAAAAAACATGCTGCATTACAAAATAACCCTAAATATAATTAGTATCAAAAGACAAATGACAAGCAGGTTGGCGCACTCCTTTAATCCTAGCACTTGGGAGGCAGAGGCAGAGGCAGGCGGATCTTTGTGAGTTCAAGGTCAGCCTGGTCTACAGAGTGAGTTCCAGGACAGCTGAGACCACAGGGAGATCCTGTCTCGAAAAGACCCAAAAAAAAAAAAAAAAAAAAAAAAACAGACAAATGACAACTCAAAGTAGACAAATATCTAGTAATACATAGTTTTCATAAATCAATTTATGAATTTTAAAATTCAAAATAAAGACAAATTTATTGCTCAAAGAAAAAAAGCACACAGAAATGCTTTTAAATCTAAAGCATCTATAACAAACATAAACTCAAAATTGTATCATCAGGTTAGCAATAATCCAGAACCTCCTAGAAAACCATGACACTGACAATGTATAAGGGAAAGTTCTCAAACACATGAATTATATAAACTGGACTCCTCTTCAGGGAGCCGTCTATTAGAAGGGGAACACACATCCCCTTTGACCTGGTGTGCTGCCTGCCTATAGGCATCACTGTCTATATATGTCTGTATATGAAAGGATGCATATACAGGTTACTGGGGCAGCACTGTTTGAAATTACAAACAACTGTAAACAATCTACATGCTCAAAGGAACTGATTAAGTATATTATGGTATACCAATGAAACCCAGTAAAGCTAGAAAAGGGAATGAAAGATTGTTCTACGTTCTCCTTTGAAAAGTGCTCTAGAAAACATGTACTTAATTAGGGGAACATCAAGAGTATAAACAATATTCCGTATGCCAGTGTTTGTAGAAAAAAAGAGGGCAAAACTTAAAGTACTGTGCGGCCTCAAATATACATATACACATATATCCATTTATTTATATAGACTATATAAATGAACTAATTATGTGGTTATCTAACAAGGAGTGGCAACAAAAGAACGAGGGGGAAAAAAAAAGACTGAAAAGTGAAGTTTTCCCCCAAAACAATAAGCCTCTGCTTTGAAAAAAAAAAACAACAACAACCCAACTCTGGAAAGACTCGGAAAAAGATGCAAGACATGTATGGCAGAATACAGGGGTAGGGGGCATGGAAAAGGAAGTGACTCTAAATTTGATTGAGAAATGATGTATGTATGGAAATAGTTTAATAACAATAATAATTTTTTTTAAAAAAGGAAAAACAAAGTACTGAATTAGAATTAGTTTAATGCCAACCAGAAGCTAGATGGGTATGGGGTAGTACACCTGTAATCTCAGTACTCAGGAGAACTGAGGCAGGAACATCAAAGTTCAAGGCTCTCCTAGACTACATATTGGGACCCTGTCAAAATAAGAATTAGGAAAGGAGGAGAGAGGGGAGGGAGAGAGGGAGGGAAAGGAGGGAAAGAAAGAGGAAGGGAGGGAGGAGGGAGGGAGGGAGGGAGGGAGGGAAGGAGGAAGAGAGAGAGGAAAAAGGAGTGGGGAAAGGGGGTAGGAAAGAGGGAAGAAGGAAGAAGTTAAGAAAGAGACCTAGGGGGCTGGAGAGATGGCCTAGCGGTTAAGAGCGCCGACCGCTCTTACAGAGGACCCGGGTTCGATCCCCAGCACCCACATGGCGGCCGAGAACCGTCTGAAACTCCAATTCCAGGAGAACTCCAGTTCCGGGGGAATCCAACACCCTCTTCTGACCTCCGCGGCATTGCATGACACGGGTGCACAGACTTGCATGCAGACAGTACATTCATACACATACAGAAATAAATAAAATTAATAAAAAATTAATTTAAAAAAATTTAAAAAAAAAAGAGACCTAGAAGTTATTTACTATATATACCTAGGCAGACCATTCTGGTTTTGTATTTCAGTACCTGTAATTGAAGTGATTATCTGTTTATAAGCTAATTGACAACAATGTTTGCCTACTGTAGCACTTAACATTAAAACAAAAATATGAAAGGTTAGAGAAATGGCCCAGCGGTTAAGAGCAATGGGTGCTCTTGCAGAGGACCCAGGTTCAATTCCCAGCATGTAGCAGCTAACAGCCATCTGTAACTCCAGTTCCAGGAGATCTGACACCCTCTTCTGACCTCCACAGGCAATGTATGACATAGGTACATTTACATACATGCAGGCAAAACAGTCATACACATAAAATTATTATTATTATTATTATTATTATTATTTGGGGGGGGTCTTTTTGAGACAGGGTCTCCCTTTAGTCCCAGCTGGCCTGGAGCTCAGACCAGGCTGGCCTTGAACTCATAGAGATCCACTTGCCTCTGCCTCCTGAGTGCTGGGATTAAAGGTGTTTGTCACCATGCCCAGCAATAATAAATATTTTTAAATGAAGGTTCAAGATAAATAATAATAATCGGTGGGGCGTGGTGGTGCACGCCTTTAATCCCAGCACTTGGGAGGCAGAGGCAGGTGGATCTCTGTGAGTTCAAGGCCAGCCTGGTCTACATAGTGAGCCCCAGGCTAGCTGAGACTAAAGGGAGACCCTGTCTCAAAAACACCAAAAATAAATAAATAAATAAATATAATAATAATCATACATATGCAAACTAGCAGGATTATAAGATCAGAAAAACTGTTCCCTGAATGGACCTTAACAAAGTGGCAGAGAACTTTTTTGGAAAGATCTAGAACATAAATGACAAAGAACATAGAGAGTGACACTTCTGTTGTCACCAGCTAATAACGCAATCAATTATTAAAGCAGTCATCCTTCCCCATGTTCGTTTCAGTCTGGAGCCTGTGGGATGAGGAAGGGAGGACAGAGAGACAGAAGGGAAGGATGGGGTAGACTGTGGGATGAGGTAGGGAGGACAGAGGAGGGGAGGATGGGGTAGACTGTGGGATGACATAGGGAGGACAGAGGGAGGGAGGGATGGGGTAGACTGTGGGATGAGGTAGGGAGGACAGAGACAGAAGGGAGGGATGGGGTAGACTGTGGGATGAGGTAGGGAGGACAGAGACAGGAGGGAGGGATGGGGTAGACTGTGGGATGAGGTAGGGAGGACAGAGAGGAGGGAGGGATGGGGTAGACTGTGGGATGAGGTAGGGAGGACAGAGGAGGGGAGGATGGGGTAGACTGTGGGATGACATAGGGAGGACAGAGGAGGGAGGGATGGGGTAGACTGTGGGAAGAGGTAGGGAGGACAGAGGAGGGAAGGATGGGGTAGACTGTGGGATGAGGTAGGGAGGACAGAGACAGAAGGGAGGGATGGGGTAGACTGTGGGATGACATAGGGAGGACAGAGACAGGAGGGAGGGATGGGGTAGACTGGGGTATAGTTGTGCATTTTTCTCAAAGTTCTTTTTTTGTTACACTGAGAATAATTATTTAAAAAGGGGGAAGGGAGATTTTTACCTCATAGCCTCCCTCTGAACACAGGCCTGTAGGAGGAAAAATGGCCCGGGAGCAGTGGGCCAGGCTCACCTGCTGCGGCTGGTACCTCTGCTGTGACTGGGATTGCAGGTACTGCGCCTGGGGCGGGAGGTGCGGGGGCTGCGGCTGCTGGTTGTAATATGGCTGTTGGCCTTGTTGGCAATAACCACTCACACCTTGCTGTCCGTACTGTGGTGGCATCTATCAAATCAAATAGAGCAGATAAGAAAATCAAAATGTGCAAGAGAACATGGTTTCAAGTGTCCTTTGTACTTTGCTCAACAACTTAGTTCAGTCCTTGAACCTCTTCATTAGATTGACTGACTTGCTGCCTTCTGTTCCTGTCCTATCAATGAAGTCCAAAGATAACTTGACACTACCTTAAAACTGGATTTTATCAGGAATCAAATGTTGATGGGGGGGGGTCCTAAAATGGGGGAAGGAGTTAACATTTTAAAAGCCCCTGCTAAGGAGCCCAGAGGCATGACATTAAATCCCTCCCCATGCAACAGACAGAGTGACAATGAGCTCCCACAGTCCAGGTTAACTTCCTCAGATTCCACGGGAAGCTTGAAGTGTAGATGGACTGGACTACAGAACAGCTCAACTGAAAATACTTCCATTCCACTTCTGACAGGTATGAGCCAATTACATTAGCACTTTGCATCCCATTAATAGCAAACAAAACCCTTTGAAAGCAATAGTACTATGGATTTGAGTCCCTCAAAGGCCTATGTACTGGAGGCCCTGTTGAGGCATAGTGTGAACTCTTTAGGGCAGGGGAGCATCCCCTTGGAGGGAACTGTTTTCTGGGCATACTAGTAAGCAGTGTTGCTCCATCACAGGCTCCCACCACAACATGTTGCCTTCTCAGAGACCCCAACCAATCATGGACTGTGATCTCCAAAGCTGGAAGCAGAAAAAAAACCCAAAACAAAAAACAAACAAACCAAAAAAATGTCATTTTTGTTTCTGAGATGTTTATATCAGTTTTTGTTACAGTGATGAAAGCTAGCACAAATATACAGAAATTATTTATTTATTTATTTATTTATTGGTCTTTTCAAGACAGGGTCTCCCTGTAGCCCCAGCTGTCCTAGAACTCACTCTGTAGACCAGGCTGGCCTTGAACTCAGAGATCCGCCTGCCTCTGCCTCCCAAGTGCTAGGATTAAAGGTGTGTGCCACCATGCCCAGCCAGAAAATAATTTTATATTAAATTATATCACTCCAGTATGAATTCTTGAAGGAATGACATGCACATCTAATAGTATTTTCTTAGTTGATAAAACAGGTAATAATATAAAACAAAAAATGTTCTTCACTGTAAATACAAGTTAAAGACCAAAATGGCCTAGACCACTCTTTCCATCTCTAACACACAGGAGCCTCAAAGTAAACCACTGCTCAGAGGCCAGTCCTTCCTCATGCAAAAAACATACAGTAACCCAGTAATTTCTAATTTCTTTTAAAGCAGTCCTTTAGTAGTTACAGGTTTTTGTTGTTTGTTTGTTTGTTTTCCCCTAATAGAAATCTATTCTCCTAGGTCCCAACTGGGGGAGAGAGCCAGAAAGAAAAAGGAAGAGAAAAAAAGTATTAGGACAGCAACGGGCACTTGAGAAGCACGGTGGTGAAGTCATCCTGTTAATGCCATAGTATGGTCCATGTAAGAACTCCAGAACTGGAGCTTCGCAAGCCCACACGCTTCAGAAACCAAGGACCAAGTCCACACTGAAAAGTCAGACTCTCCCTTGTTAAGAAATACTTAATAAGGAAAAAGGAGTGGTGAGAAAAATGCTAAGTTTTACCTCTAAGACAAGTGAGTATAGTAATCACAGTACATACAATGGAGTCAGAGGGAAGCAATGTAACAGGTTGACATCCTACCACTTTCAACCCAAGCCAGTTATTTCAGCACTATCTGCAACAACTACAAATGTCTGGTCAAAATAGTGCACAGTGCTTCTCAGCACACAGCCTGGGTGGTTACAGCAGATGAGTTTTCCAAGAAAACCATGTTAACAGCACCACTGAAATCTTTGTTTTTATTTATTTTACAGTTCGGTATTTCATAATGAATGCATGTCCCTGCAGCAAGCCAAGTCAAAGAATTTCCATAAAATACAACTCCACATGCTAGAATACCACATACTAGTATAATACACACCCTCCCATGCAGCACCCATGTGTCTGATGTGATATCTAATACAGTATTTCACACAAGCATCTTTGTAGTTGGATCTGAAGCAGTGAGGATAACATGTCTGCCAGTGTTAACATGACTGGAAGCTCAGTCAACACAGCCAGCAACTCCCTTAGGAGCTGTGCTTTAATATGTTGACTTTGTGGTTTACAGAAACCCTTGCACACAACATGTAAGTGTCTGGGGATGGGGCTCTGTCTTCCGATCAAGACACACTGCAGGAACTACTGACAGCCACAGCAGATATAGTCCATTACATAACTTATCTGCTATACACCTCTGGTGTACAATAGGTCTACTTCAATAATTCACATTGATACTGGCAGTCAGAGTTTAATAACCTGGAATCTACCTGGATATGTACACCAAGGCTGATATTCCTCATTAAACTACAAGCTGTAGTATTCCTTTAAAACGCTGACCACTTCTTAGTTGTTACCTTTAAAAAAAAAAAACAATTTCTTATTATAGTAATTTATTGCCTGTTGCTGAAGTGAAGGTTGAATTCTTTAACGATCAATTGGTTTTATTAAACCAGTTTAGAAGCAAAGTTCTCTAACACCTACTATATGCTTTTCAAATATCTTACACAAAAGAGTCAGTTTTTCAAGGCTGGGGGGAGGGGCCAGAGTCTGCAGGGGTCACCACTGCTGCCTTCTCAGTATCTGGCCACTCAGGAACTCGGCCCTGTCCTCACTCCATCTCAGCCTCAGTGGGCCCCAGTGCACTTCACTATTTCTGTTCCACAGTGGCCTGAGAAGCATGTCCTTGAGGACCATGCCATGAAGCCTATGTTGGCTCCTCAGAGTCTGGGGGTTCTCTCTCTCTCTCTCTCTCTCTCTCTCTCTCTCTCTCTCTCTCTCCTAAACCATATTTGAGATGACTAAAAGTGTGACATGCAAATGAGATTTAACTAACACTTAGTACTGCCCAGGAGCCAAGTGTCCAGAGCTGTGACTATGGTCACCTCTACCTCAGATGTCACCCCAGGCCTGAACAGGTAAGCTCACTACTGCCATCCTCATGCCTGACCCTTTATTTTACTACCAGGACAGTGAATGATTTAGTGACTTAGTCAACCCTGTAACAAGAGTGTGTGCATTTGCTCCCACACTGAAGCCACACTCCTGGAAGAGGACCCAACAGCCAAGTAATGCTGTATGATGAATGGGTATTGTTCAAGGTGTTAATAAATCAGCTATCACCGGGCGTGGTGGCGCACGCCTTTAATCCTAGCACTTGGGAGGCAGAGGCAGGTGGATCTTTGTGAGTTCAAGGCCAGCCTGGTCTACAGAGTGAGTTCCAGGCCAGCTGGGGCTACAGGGAGACCCTGTCTCGAAAAGACCAAAAAAAAAAAAAAACCAGCTATCATTATATAAAGTTTAAACTAATCCAGAAACACATATGATGCAAATCACCCAGATGTGGTGCTGGTGTTCTGTTCTACCAGGTGGCAGCAAAGCCAGTCCTTTAACAAGAGCAGTGTCCCACTACTGAGTGCCAACCTTGAAGTCATCATTGCCAAGCAGGTGAAATGCCCTGTGCTTTCAGTACCAATTATATATAAAGAGTGTCACTAAACTAAACCTACTGGAAATCTACAGACAACTCCTGAGCTGGAGATGGCTCAGCAGTTAAGAGCATACACTGATCTTGCAGAGGACCCGAGTTCAATTCCCAGCACTCACATCGGATAGCTCACAACTACCTGTAATTCCAGCTCCAGGGGATCTGATGCCTTCTTCTGGACACATCCACATATGTAGACACACAATATACACACATGATTAACTTTTTTTAATTTATTTTTATGTGTATGAATGTACTGTCTGCATGTAGGTTTGTGCACCCATGTCATGCAATGCTGTGGAGATCAGAAGAGGGTGTCAGATTCCCCTGGAACTGGAGTTAAAGACGGTTCTCAGCCACCACGTGGGTGCTGGGGATCGAACCCAGGTCCTCTGCAAGAGTGGTCAGCACTTTTAACCGCTAGGCCATCTCTCCAGCCCTACAATTAACTTTTATAATTTGAAACAATCTATTTGACTCATTTTCAATCACTTCTATATTTGGTACATGACCATGCAAAATAACAGAAAAAAAGTTACAACTTTTCTTTAAAATTGTAAAGTAGGGGCTGGAGTGATGGCCTAGTGGTTAAGAACTCTGACTGCTCTTGCAGAGGACCCGGGTTCGATTCCCAGCACCCACATGGCGGCTGAGAACCGTCTTTAACTCCAGTTCCAGGGGAATCCGACGCCCTCTTCTGACTTCCACAGCATTGCACGACACGGGTGCACAGACCTACATGCAGATGGTACATTCATACACATAAAAAATAAATAAAAATTTAAAAAAAATAAAATAAAATAAAATAAATTGTAAAGGAATTCAAACATTATTGGAGAGGGACAGAATACCTGAAGGTGATCTGCCTGCTAAGTGCTTTTTAGAAAACTATCAAAGGACACTGGGTCTTAACTTGCACATCTGTGTCAGGGGAGAGGTTCTTTTCACTTCTCCAACCCTGACCTTTTTGTTCATACTGGGAAAAAAAAAAAAAAAAAAAATCAATGAAATCATCCAACTTTTCCTTCTCTGTCTCTATCTTCTGAAAGAAGTTTTAGGGAAGTGAGAGACACACTGACTTATGACCCAGCACAAACTCTGCAGCTACGGCACACTCATGGATGTCCCAAGAAAGCAACTAAGCCAGGTCCTACTCACAGTCACCAGGAAGAGACACACTCTAACTTGGACATAGAAGGTAAACGGGAAAAACTGCTACAACCACACACACGAGTTAAAAAAAAAAAAAATCTAATCTAAAAAAACCTACCATGTTGAGTCCAATATCCATCAAAAAGATATATCTGAAGCTTTCTGGAAAGGGGGAGGGCAGAGAGATTGGAATTTAGTTCCTTAACAATAAGAAAGGACATGAGGGGTGAAGGGTAGAGCTGCTGGCAGTTCCCTAGGCTGTGTGAGACCCTGGATTCTATTTGCAGTGGAAAGAGGGAAGGGAAAGGAGAAGCAAGGATGGGAAGCATGATGGAGTAAGAAGAGGGGAGGAAGGGAGACACACAAACATGACATATCTGTATCAGTGCAGTTATGGAGGGTTTCTACATCAGTGCAGTTATGGAGTGTTTCTGATTCAGTGCAGTTATGGAGTGTTTCTGTATCAGTGCAGTTATGGAGTGTTTCTGTATCAGTGCAGTTATGGAATGTTTCTCTACCAGTGCAGTTATGGAGTGTTTCTGTATCAGTGCAGTTATGGAGTGTTTCTCTACCAGTGCAGTTATGGAGGGTATCTGTATCAGTGCAGTTATGGAGGGTTTCTGTATCAGTGCAGTTATGGAGTGTTTCTGTATCAGTGCAGTTATGGAGTGTTTCTGTATCAGTGCAGTTATGGAGGGTTTCTGTACCAGTGCAGTTATGGAGGGTTTCTGTATCAGTGCAGTTATGGAGTGTTTCTGTATCAGTGCAGTTACGGAGGGTTTCTGTATCAGTGCAGTTACAGAGGGTTTCTGTATCAGTGCAGTTATGCAGTGTTTCTGTATCAGTGCAGTTATGGGGTGTTTCTGTATCAGTGCAGTTATGGAGGGTTTTTGTATCAGTGCAGTTATGGAGGGTTTCTATTTGCTTCTGGACCTTTCTTTATGCTTAAATTCCTAATTTTACATTGAGAAAACAGATCTTGCTTCCCACTAGCACCCTCCCCACCTACAGGGAGGAAGCGAGGGATGCAAGTAGGCACAGGCAGCCAGTCCTACAAGCGCCTCCCCAGAACGGCTCTGTATCTGTGCTTCACCCAGAACCCAGACCCCTCATGAAGGGATTCACCTAGGGCAGGACTGGGAAGTGGACTCCATTGTGGTCTTCTCTACAAACTGGAGTCCTGTGGGGTGCTAACCCTCAGGCCAGCCCATTTCCCTGCCTACCTGGATAAGGCATCTCAGGAAGTAAGTTCTACAATGAAGAAAGTTTCCAAAACTAGCACACTATAAAAAGAAACCACTACAGCAGTAGCACACTGCATGACCCGTGCAGTCCTCAGAGAGCTTGGAAACCACCCACCTTGGACCCAGGATCTCGCACAGACATGTGTGACCCAGACACAATCCATCCCAGGCCTGCAAAGGGACAGGCCTTTCTGGCTGAGGTCCTAACTGTGTATAGACTTTCTGGCTGAGGTCCAGGACAATTAGAGATACCTGAGATATGACAGCCCAGCCTGCCTCAAGGTGAGCATGGCCAGGCTGATAGCCAGCCACTGTTCAGCTTCCAAGCATACCTGAATCTACTTACAACATCAGTTTGTTCCTGCTTCTGCAAGAAAACAATCTGTGAACAAAGGAAACATGTGGCATTAACCTATGTGCATCATTGTCACACATAATGTGTTAAAAACCCCGCTTCTGAATTTTGACATGCCAATTTGTCATCTGAAATGGAATGAGTGCTTCTCTTTTTCTTCCCTCTATATCAAAGATCTAGTCCTCTCTTTTTTTTTAATTTTTTTTTATTATTTATTTTTGTATGTGTATGAATGTATTGTTTGCATGCAGGTCTGTGCACCCGTGTCGTGCAATGCCACGGAGGTCAGAAGAGGGTCTCAGATTCCCCTGGAACTGGAGTTCTCCTGGAATTGGAGTTACAGACGGTTCTTAGCCGCCATGTGGGTGCTGGGGATCGAACCCGGGTCCTCTGCAAGAGCGTCGGTGCTCTTAACCGCTAGGCTATCTCTTTTTTTATCATACTAAGATACACATAAAATGTACCATCTTAAGGATTTTTTAGTGTGCAGACACCCAGTATCTAACAGCTGAGCCATGGGCGCTTCCATTTCCAGACCCAATCATTCAGAACTGTGGTCTCCTCACACCAGCCCCTGACTACAACTGCTCTACATTTGAACTCTGAAAGTCTGGTTACTCTCGGTCTCTCACAGAAGTGGAAACACATGACACATGGGCATTTGTGGCTGACTTATTTCACATCTGCTCAAGATTAATCCATTTGCAGCATACAGAATTTCCTTCCTTTTTAAGGCCATTATTTGTATACACCCTAAATTCTGCTTACCCTTTGGCCACTGATAAGACACTTGTGGGTCCCCAATTGGTGGCTTTTGTTCATAATGCTGCTCTAAACATGAGATTAGAAGCATCTGTCCAAGAAACTGATTTTATTCCTGAAGGCCACACCCAGAAATAGGTCTCCTCCTATTCTACAGTGACTAAACCATTTTACACGGCCTCAAGCTCTCCCCCATAACAGACATTCTAACAGGTATAAAGTGACACTATCTCATAGTGTTTTTCTTTTCTTTTTTTGGTCTTTTTGAGACAGGGTCTCCCTGTAGCCCCAGCTGTCCTGGAACTCACTCTGTTGACCAGGCTAACCTTGAACTCACAAAGATTCACCTGCCTCTGCCTCCCGAGTGCTAGGAATAGTGTTTTTCTTAATGAACCAAAGTCTTGAGCATCCTGCTCTGTGTGTTAGTGGCCAACTCTTTTAAATCCTACTTAAAATGTTTTTTTCAGGTTATTAATTCTGTAGTTTTGTTATTCTTGGGTATATATATGTGTGTGTGTGTGTGTGTGTGTGTATATACACACACACACATATATATACATATATGTATACGTATACATATGCATATGCATATATTCTGCCCTACTCTGGAAGTGCCCTTCTGCTTTCTTGGTGGCATTCTTTGATGCCCAGAAAGTTTTGATTTTGTTTTAATTTCACCATAGTCTGTTTTTTAAAAATTTATTATTTTTATTTTATGTGTATGAGTGTATGGCCTGCATGTGTATAAGTGCATCCATGTTGTACAGTGCCTGTGAGTTCAGAAGAGGGCATCAGATCCCCTGGAATTATAGAGTTACAGACAGCTGCTAGTAGCCATGTGGGTGCTGGGAATCTAACCTGGGTCCTCTATGAAAGCAACAGTGCTCTTAACCTCTGAGCCATCTCGCCAGCCCCCTACAGTCTGTTTATGTTGCCCGTTTTTAGTGTTATAGCCAAGAAATCATTACCAGGTCCAATGCCATGAGCGTTTTCCTGTGTTTTCACAGCTTTATAGCCTGACAGCTTTTTCCACCTCTGAAATTTAGGTTTGTCACATGCTAAGAGTTTATTCTGAGTAAGTATACGGTGAGGGTACAGGGTGTGCAAGGAGGGGGCAGAGTGTACAGTGAGGGAGCAGGGTGTGCAGTGAGGGCCCAGGGTGTGTAGAGAGGGAGCAGGGTGTGCAGCGAGGGAGCCGGGTGTGCAGTAAGGGTCCAGGGTGTGCAATGAGGGAGCAGGGTGTGCAGCGAGGGAGCCGGGTGTGCAGTGAGGGAGCCGGGTGTGCAGCGAGGGAGCCGGGTGTGCAGCGAGGAAGCCAGGTGTGCAGTGAGGGCCCAGGGTGTGCAATGAGGGAGCAGGGTGTGCAGCGAGGGAGCCGGGTGTGCAGCGAGGGAGCCGGGTGTGCAGCAAGGGGGCAAGCTGTGCAGCGAGGGAGCTGGGTGTGCAGCAAGGGAGCTGGGTGTGCAGTAAGGGTCCAGGGTATGCAATGAGGGAGCAGGGTGTGCAGCGAGGGAGCAGGGTGTGCAGCGAGGGAGCAGGGTGTGCAGCGAGGGAGCAGGGTGTGCAGCGAGGGAGCAGGGTGTGCAGTGAGGGAGCAGGGTGTGCAGTGAGGGAGCAGGGTGTGCAGTGAGGGTCCAGGGTGTGCAATGGGGGAGCAGGGTGTGCAGTGAGGGTCCAGGGTGTGCAATGGGGGAGCAGGATGTGCAGCGAGGGAGCAGGGTGTGCAGCGAGGGAGCAGCGTGTGCAGTGAGGGTCCAGGGTGTGCAGTGAGGGAGCAGGGTGTGCAGTGTCAGTCAACTCCTTTCACAAAGAGCTGTTCCAGCTATTCCCACTCCAGCCTTCTATTTAAAGTACAGTTTGCTATTTGCACTGTGAACTGTATTTAAAGAAAAATATAATATTAAATGTATACATACTACACACTCTGTATGTATGACCTATATGAACCTCTCTAAGGTTCAAAATGGGGCAAACTTGATTTACTGTCACAGAAATGGTGACAATGGCCACAGGATACAGAACATGACTGGAAAGGCCAAGAGGGGGGCTTTCTGGGAGTCACAGAAATGTGGGTAGTTCATGGATATTTGGAGATTTGTCACAACTCAAACTACTAAAAATCCAATGTTTTCTTTTTTTCTTTTTGACACTTGCCATGCAGACTGACCAGACTAGCCTTGAACTCATGAAGATTGTGGCATGCACCACCATGTTTGACAATACTGTATATAAATCATACCTTAAAATATTGTGCGAATGTGCATATATACCTGATAAAGAAAAAGTAGCCTGGGGCTGGAGAGATAGCCTATCGGTTAAGAGTGCCGACTGCTCTTGCAGAGGACCCGGGTTTGATCCCCAGCACCCACATGGTGGCTGAAAACTGTCCTTAACTCCAGTTCCAGGGGAATCCGACACCCTTTTCTGACCTCCGCCGCATTGCACGACAAGGGTGCACCAACTTACATGTAGACAATACATTCATACACATATGAAAATTTTTTAAAAAGTCACCTTCCAAGGACTTGTCTTAAAAAGTCATACTATATTTAAAAAAGAAAAAGTATCCTAAGTATTGACCTTAAATTTTTACTGCTCCATAAGACATTTTAACATATTTATATTTTAACCTATCTATGCAACCTGTCATTTTTCTCTTATACAATGTGTTCTATTTGACTATTAAATAATAGTTATTTCCATATATTTATTCAACAGTGAGTTTTCATATTTTCACTTCATATAACCAAAAATATTACAGAGCAACAAGCACACTAAGATAATAATGATTTTATGCAAATAAAGATTCAAATAGCTAAGTTAGGACACAATATGAGAGTCAGGACACAAAAAGACATAACATCTTTTTGACTTGAATTCTGTCACTAAGATTTTAAATTAAGGAAAAATATAAAATAAATAAGCAAAAAATGTTCATAGCTAAGAGCTAATTCTACCCTGCTAAAAATTTAGAGACAGTTTAAAACCCTGCATGTCTATCAACAGCAGACTCAGAGAGGAGGGAGGAGTCAAAATGCCATAGAATCTCTAAAAATAATGATTTTCATTACAGATAGAATAAAAACTTCTGTCTGTGGATTTCTAAGATGGCACTTAAAATTAACAATTTACAAAACTATATAATGTTATATTACTATGAAAATCTGTGCTAGTATGTACATAAGGAATTAATTACCTAGAGAATATACTACTTGTTATCACATTCTTAACCTGATTCCAGTCTTCATGTGAATCTAGAACAAAATGCAATTTATTTCTCATTATTTCTGCTATCTTCTAAGGGTCAACAAAGAGTATATTGTAACAATTTATTTTTAATAGTAGCCTTTTGTTTGTTTTTCATCATAGATTTAGGCCCTTGCAGTAAATTCTACATGACAGGAAGACAAAAACCACAGAAAAATCTTAAGTTCATAAAAGCTGCACTCAAATGATGTAAAGTCTGCAGGCCTCTGACTTCACAGAAAGATCAAATATTTTTCAGGCATAAGAGAACGACTAAAAATTCCCCACAGCAAGGACTTCAGATGCTCAGCTGATGCGGGACCCTGCTGTAGGAAAAGCATTACTACATCATCATGTCAGCCGAACCTAAGGTGCTGGGAGAGAGATGCTTACAAAGTGAAGCTCTTACAACTGTTCCACTGGACAGTTACTTAATCTAAGCTTCCAGTTGAGATGAAACAACAACCTAGGTACTTTTGTTGCTCTATTTTTTTTTTTAATTTTAAAAAGAAAAATAGAACTTGTCCGCAGGCTCATCTAACGTAAAACTATTCCACAATTTCCTGAACCTGGTTCTTTGTGCCTTAAAAAATAAGAAGCAGTCAGTAACTGTGTATTTAGTACATACACTGTGACTTAGTGAGATTTCTTCCAATTGGTCTAGCTTCTCTTGAATAACAGAATGGAAAAGAAAAGGTAAGTTGGAGTTAAGAAGCAATTGGCAAAGTATTCCAAGATGAAGCAGTATCTGACAGCCATGTCCAGTAAACAGCAAACAAAGGCTCTAGTTCCACTCGCCTTGTGCTGCTGTGAATCCTACCCCCACTTTTGTCTGTACCCAGTTCCCAGAAGATAACACCTATGTCAAAAATGCTGCTGCTGGATTTAAAAAGATGTCAGAATGAGGCCTGACCCAAGCTGCTGACTCCAGAGAGGCTGAGTGCATAAGGAATCTTATCACACAGAATGACAATCTTTCTGACCTTAGGTGCTTTTATATTGATCTCAAAATTCTGAAATCAGGACTTAGCAGGTAAGAAAGAAAATCAAGGAGTCAAGATGGTCACAGTGAGGCTGCTGGTGCCACAGCAACAGTGGCTGCAGCAACTCTCAGCATGGCGAGATAAGGTGATGAGATGTATTTTTGCCCCTTGGACCTAGCCATAAGCTCCCCAAGGGCCCAGCCCCGGGCATGGTGAAGGTGGGGAGTTGTAAGTGGGAAATGACTGTCATGTTTCAGAGGACTTAAAACATGACACCATCCACTCCCCTGGGCCATGGATGAAGATGTAGCAGAGACCAAAAGCCAACCAGATCCTTGACCATAGAAGGGAAAGCCCTTGATCCATCTGTCCCTATGATCGAAAGTATAAAGTGCTTTTCTGCAATACTGATATCCTTTTAGTGAGAAATTGAAGCTAGCAAGTGACTATTGCCTTGTTTTGCTGCACAGAAGCCAAAATGCAAGTAAAATCATGACAGAGTGATCGAGACCAGAAAATAGTAGGTGCCAGCATAACTGAAATTATTTTTTTCCTCTGTCTTTCCTCAGTTTTATTTATTTTTTTATAAATTTATTTTTTAACAACTCTAGACCCATGTCCCCCCCCATTCCCCCACCCCACCAGAGCTCATGCATTCTGCCAAACATGCCTTTCATCTCTTTCTCAGTCTTTCTCAATATTCTCCATGAGGAAGTTGACCGTTCTGAGCAGAAGTTCATCATTTCAGTCAGTTCTTCGATGCAGCCCTTTCTGCTGTTGTTGTTGTTGTTGTTGTTGTTGTTGTTGTTGTTTCCAATATGCATCACTCCCAACTGCTTTGGACAAAAGCTCAGGGGGCCATACACAAGAAATACAACTAAGTAATTGGCACTAGCACCCATAGATGAGGGATACCATTCATCGTTTGTTTTTCTGGGACTGTGTTACTTCACTCAGCATGATGTCCTCTAGCTCCAGCCATTTTCCTGCAAAGCTCATGATGTCGTCTTTCTTTACTGCTTCATAGAACTCCATTGTGTAGATGTACCACATTTTCTCTATCCACTCATCAGTTGAGGAGCATTTGGGTTGGTTCCAGCTCCTTGCTATTGTGAAGAGAGCTGAAATAAACATGGCTGTGCACATATCTCTGTGGTGGGGTGAGTCTTGAGGGTACATGCCTAGGAGTGGTATGGCTGGGTCGGGTGGCAAGTTCATTCCAAGTCTTCCAAGGGTTCTCCACACTGCTTTCCATAGTGGCTGCATGAGTTTACATTCCACCAGTGGTGTATGAGTGTTTCCCCTTTCCCTACAACCTCTCCAGCACTGGATCATTTGTTTCCTTGATCCTAGCCGTATTATTGGAGTAAGATGATCTCTCAAGTGGTTTTGATTTGCATTTCCTTAATGATTAGTGAGATTGGGACACTTAAGATTTTCTCAGCCATCTCTAATTCCTCACTTGTAATGACGTCTGTTCAGTTCTTTGTTCCATCTATTGAGTGGGTCATTTTGTTTTCTTTTTTTCTTTGTTTTTGAGTAGTTTATATATTCTGGACTTAATGCTCTGTCATCTTGTATCTGCAGTGACGGTTTTCCTCCCACTCTGTGGGAATTTCTCTTCACTTCCTTGATTGTTTCCTTTTGCTGTACGCAGAGCTTTGAGTTTAATGAGGTCTCATTGTCAATGGGAGACCTTAGTTGCTGTGCAGCTATTTTCTGGTTAGGAAGTTTTTCCTATGCCTATGTCTTATAGTCTGCGGCCAACTTTTTTCTTCATTGCCGTTCATAGCGTTTGGGGTTTCACAATGAGGTCTTTGGATCCATCTGGAGTTCACTTATGTACAGGGCAAGAGAGGTAGAAGGGGTAGGGGTTTAATTTATTTTTCTACAGTGAGATCCCGTTTGGCACACCACTTGCTGGAGATAGCTGTCTTTTCTCCATTATGGTTTCTTGGCCCCCTTGTCGCAAATATGAGATGGCTTGAAATTGTATGTGCTCAGAATTTGTATCTTCGGTTTTTGTTCACTTGGTCAACAGGTCTGTTTGTGCACCAGTAACAAGCTGTTTTTATAACTATAGCCCTGCAGATCGTTTGAAGTGTGGTATCGAGATCCCCCCTGTGTAGCTTTTTCACTCAGGGTGATTTTGGCTATTCGGGGTCTATTTTACTTTTCCAAATGTATTTAGGACTTTTTTTTCCAAGCTATGAAAGAAGCTCTTTGGGATTTTGATTGGCATTGCATTGAATAGGCTATACAAGAGTTTCGGTGAAATGGACTTTTTACAATTTTAATTTTCCCGATCCATGAGCATGGGAGATTTTTTTTTTTTTTTTTTTTTTTTTTTTTTTTTTTTTTTTTTTTTTTTTTTTTTTTTTTTTTTTTTGAGATCTTTGGTGTCTTTAGGTTAGGTTTGTTCCTAGGTATTTTAGTTTTTTAGGGCTAGTGTGAGTGGGACTGTCTCTTTGAATTCTTTCTCCAGTTGTTTTTTTTTTTTTTTTTTTTTTTTTTTTTTTTTTTTTTAGGTTTATTTTTTTTCCTGCCACTTTGCTGAAGTGTTGTTTTGAATTGTTTCTAGGAGATGTCTGGTGGAGTTTTTAGCATCCCTTAAGTAAAACAATCATATCATCAACAAATAGGGATATCTTGACTCCTCGTTTCCAATTCATTCACTTTAATTTCCTTTTCTTGCCTTATTGCTCTAGTAAGTGTTTCAAGCACCATATTGAAGCGGAGTGGTGAAAGGGGGCCGCCTTGGCCGAGTTACTCCTGGAAGGGAAGTGTTTCTTTCGTTTCCCCGATTTAAGTGTATTGGCTGTGGTTTCCGTATATGGCTTGATTACATTGAGAAAGATCCCTCCAATCCAATATTCCTCTAGGACTTTAAGCAGAAGGGATGTTGGATTTTGTCAAGGCTTTTTCCAGATTCAATTGAGATGGTGTGGTTTTTGTCTTTGATTCCGTTTATGTGTTTGATGATGTTTATTGATTTTCATATGTTGAACCATCCCTGCATCTCTGATATGAATCCAACTTGGTCATGATGGATGATCTTCTTGATGTGGGTCTGTATGCAATTTGCCAGTATCCTGTTTAGAATTTTGGCATCTGTGTTCATTAGGGACTGGATTAACAGATTAACTAGATGAAATCAGTCAACAGTCAGCCTTGCTGATGCACTCAGCTGCTGTCCACCTACCTGGGCTTGCCTGAGCTGTTCTCGGGAGATCTCACATCGAGAGTCACACAGCCCTGCCTTTAATACCGGCTGAGAGGATAACTCCGCCCCCACAGCCACAAAAGTCAACCAATCAAAGACAACTGGATCAACGGATTAACTAGATGAAATCAGTCAACAGTCAGCCTTGCTGAAGCACTCAGCTGCTGTCCACCTACCTGGGCTTACCTGAGCTGTTCTCGGGAGATCTCATAACTGAAATTATTATCCCTCCCATGAACCTGGAGCTGTATCTCCCATGAGCCAGAGCTGTGATCCCCAACTGTGAGCCAAGAGTTCCACATTCCTCTAGTGGTAGGCTAATGGTGGAGCAGATTGGAGGATTGAGCACGGAAGTCTGACACTGAGTAGCAGTTTCAGCTTCTGAGAGGCTGCACTCCCCACAAACCTCTCCCCAAGGTCCCAGGTTGTGCATGGCAGTGGCTTTGCCTCTGTGTGTTGACTTATGCTGGGGGGGGGGGTGACGGAGGGGTGATGACATGGGGAGGGGGTCTCTGTCACTTTCAGATTCTAGTCTTAGGAGGACTGATTCTCAAGAATGAACTTCCCACCTCCTTAATAGCTAGCTGTCGTCTTGACTCCACAAATGGTCCTGAAAACCCAGGCTTTCACACTGAACCTTTCCTACCCAGGCACCAAGAGGTTTCCCATAATTTTTCTATTACTCTCCTACAGCCCCAGTGTCCTCAGTGTACCTTCACCTGTGCCCTACAGGAAATATAAATCACCTAACTGAACATCTAGAGATTAAAAAAAAAAAAAATCACAGTCGAGACAGGGTCTCCCTGCAGCCCCGGCTGTCCTGGAACTCACTCTGTAAACTAGGCTGGCCTTGAACTCACAAAGATCCGCCTGTCTCTGCCTCCCAAGTGCTAGGATTAAAGGTGTGGGCCACCACACCCGGCTTTTCTTTTTTTAATGCTGTTTTTTGGGGGGGACTAAAAATAGCCAGTGTATCTTGAATCATTTAGCATCCCCACTCAGCTAAGAAATTTAAATTAAATGTCAAAATAAATTTATATTTTTTTATTTGTGGAACAATGCTGGAAAATGCTCTCATGTTACCAGCAGTAGCCTTTTTTAACAACAAAATTTTATTAAACTTCCTTATTAAGGAAGTTTAATAAAGGTACATGCAATATAAGATTTTGTAGACATAAAATGAAATAACGTATATTGTAATCATGCTTGAGTTTCTTTACAATTATTAATTGCCTACAAAATTTCGCTGCTTACTCTAAGTTCAACTGCTCTATATTTAGCAAATCACAGCTTACGTGAATAGTAGGTCAGACCAATGTTCTTTGGTGTGAATATTCTTTATAGCTCTGGAAACTAAATGATAGTGTCTCTTATGACCTCAATTTCCAGAAGTCTGGCATATGTCCTGAACAGCCTTTATTTACTCTTAATAACCATTATGAATCTATTATCCATAAATTTATTTATATCCTTCTACATTAATTTATATTTCCAGCCCATGCTACCTCTTTAGTAATTCTGCAACATTATTATCTATTTCATAAAGTAGTAAATCCTCTTTATTTTCATAAAATTAACTCCTTCAAGCTTCAAGGAGTATACCCTAACTCTCAGGCATAGATTAAGATTAACAAATACACAGTCAACCAAGCAGGGTCAACTCTATCACCTACAGCTTTTATTTCACCAGAGCACAGAGTGCTGATAAGTGTTCTCTACAGCACGCTTTCTCTAGATTGTTTTCAGAGCATATTTAAACTGCTTTCACTGACTTAGTCTTTACAGCAAAACAGTAACTAAAATTGCAGGCATGATTCCAAAGGCAAAGCACTTCTGGTTGTAACAAGAATAGGATGACCCTTCTTTACCTTTAAAAAGAACCCTTTGGTGCCATACTGGGCCCTCCTCTCCCACCTGAGTATACAAGTTTCACCTTCCATTCACTTCAGACAAAGATTTTAAGTATTCATAAAATGCAGTCACTGACAGTAAAATGGTCCCTCTCAGTTACAAGCAGAGTTGAACTAAAGTCTTACTGTACACAAAATTAGAACACACAAGTGTCTAACTGTAGCTGTATACTCAAGTGCCCTAATCATACAGTTTAACACTTTCTTCCTCAGGAGCCCTGAGGGCATTCAAAACCTCAGATCTATAAAGTCTATACTGTGTTTTCTGATAAAAGGAAAACACATAAAAAGGAAAAAATTAAGCTGTACAGAGGAAAGTCTATGTGCAACGCATAGGATAATACATTTTACCTTAAAATCTTTAGCTAAGAAAGACTGCTAATTTCCAATGCATGTGAATTTAGGATGGCAGGGGAGTGGAGGCCAAAGAGCAGAAGACTGCCAGTTCACAGTGCCTGCTCTTGAAGATAACTTGCATCTAGAAAAGGGTTCCACAATCTTCCATGAACTATGATTCACTGATGAGCTCACATTATTTATGTAAATATCAGAAGGAAAAATATTTTAACAGTGAAAGGAGCCACACTCACCTCTCATGGGAAAGCTCTGACATCTAGTCACCACGGTTCACATTTTAAAAAACGATTTTAAAAAGTATTCTCCCCTGCCAGGCGTAGTGGTACAAGCCTTTAATCCCAGCACTCAGGAGGCAGAGAGAGGGCAGGCGGATCTCTGTGAGTTCCAGGCCAGTCTGATCTACAGAGTTAGTTCCAGACCAGATGGGGCTACAGGGAGACCCTGTCTCAAAAGCCCCCCCCCCCCCAAAAAAAGTATTCTCCCCATTTGCAGTCATTTTTACATGATAGAATCACTGCATGAGCGTGGTTTTCCGAAGTGTTACTTGTAGAGGTTCCCTCTGGACGACAAGGAAGACAAGGCTCCAAAGGCAATCCATGCAAATACATAGCTCACAGAAGCAAGGCTTTCCTAGAATAGAAGGGCCATGCTGCCTCCTCAGAGGAATCTGGTTGTCTCCATCCAAGAAACTGCTGGCTCAAGAAAGCACATGTGTGAGAGGTCGTTTACTCAGTAATGAATGCATCTTACTGTAAAGCAATCTGGAGTTTCCAGCTTCCTTATTACATCATTGCCAACACGGTAACAGGTATTTTTTAATCAATCTGCAGAACATGGTCTTTTTTAATGGAAAAAAAAAATTACAAATCCAAAGTCAAAGCAGTATAACAATACTTCGCACACATGTAAGGACAGCAAAGGATTTTAACAAGACCTTAAAATAAGTGCCAGGCTCCACTATGTTCATGTCTTCAGAGCCACCTGCTTGGGCCACAGGCACATGGAAGGACTCCATTCACTGCACTGGAAATTGGAAAGCCTCTGAGCCTATGGGGGTTAGGGGGGAGTTGCTCGCCTACCTGCACTTCTAGCCAAAAATTTCTATTTTTATACAGCACAGAAAAGAAGAGTCAAGAGCTTTACCACTTTCCTGCACAAATCCAGCTGCCAACAAGGATGTGCCAAAGGGGAATTTCTGGAAATTTTAAAGAGATAACCATGGGTGAGGTAACAATGTCACCTTTGCACTGCTTGCTTAGAGAGAACTACTGAGCAGACTTGGGGTACAGAAAAACACATATTTTAAAGGGGTAACAGAGAGCAGCAGCTGCCAGGGAACACAGGAAGGATATAGTTCAATACAGAACATCCTCTACCTCTGGGGCTTCATATTACATGTGTAATAGTGTTTTGTGTGCTTATATGTGTAGATGCACATGTTATGTAGTATTTAAATGTAGACTGAGATTGTTTAACATATGCTATTTTTAACTGACATAAAAATTATACAGATTTAGCTGGGCGTGGTGGTGCACACCTTTAATCTTAGCACTTGGGAGGCAGAGGCAGGCGGATCTTTGTGAATTCAAGGCCAGCCTGGTCTACAGAGTGAGTTCCAGGACAGCTGGGGCTATAGGGAGACCCTGTCTCGAAAAGACCAAAAAAAAAAAAAAAAAAAATATATATATATATATATTATATATTTATATATATATTTATTAGAGTCCCTGGATTATATTTATGTAATGTTCAAATCAGGGGTATTTTGTTTTGTTTTTATGATAAAACTCAAAGGCAGGGAGTCTCCATTTGAAGTGAGGAGAACAGTTGCCTCTATACCCGGGGGGGGGGGGTGGCGATGGATGACACAGAGACAGACAGGTACACTGTTAACTAATGAAATCGGAAACTAAAAATTTCAAAAGCTGCCAGTATTTTCAAATATGGACTTTAAAAAATATATACCATCTAAGTATGCCATTGGTTTATAATGGAAAAGGCATCCTGACTAACTAACCTCCTAAATTTAAATGTTATATATGGTGAAAAGGGTCTATGAGTAGAAAAAAAATAGTAATAATGAAAAAACCCCAGCCTGGCTCTTAATGGCTTCCTCTGAACTCTGAACGAGCAGTCTGAGAGCAGGACTGTTGCTCAGAGAGCACCTGTCCTGGACTTCAGGGAACCCCCCAATCCTTTCCCAGGAAGGCATTTAGACCAACTTAGTGGAGGGAGAACCAGATACTCTGCCCCTACCAGGTCAGCCTTCAAATATGCACAGTTGGCTTTGTCCTTTTTTCACTCCTACCACCCATGGCCTGCCCTTTCCCACAGAGCAGGGATTCCTCCCCAGAAGAGGAAGAGAAGAAAAACTGACTCTGAATATGATTCCTTGGGCAGCAGTTTGAGCTAGGGAAGAGGAAGGAGGGACAGAGGGTGGAGGAGCTGGTCACATGATATGTAACACAGTACATGGGTTGGCTAGACTAGGGAGCTAGCACTTGAATAGGGAAAGTTTCCACTCCCCCATCCTTGGAAGGCCATGCCTCAGCACACCTTGCTGGAATCACTGTGCTCCTTATGGTGAACCTTAGGAAATCTTTAGGCTTGCCTACAGAGTCACCAACCAAAGCACTCATGGTCACTGAGCAGAAGGGCTGGGGAAGGCAGAGTACCATGGGGCAGTGGCCACTCAGGGATGGCCAGGGTTAAGGACACATTGAAGCCATGCTCAGTCCTGGAGAGAGTGGTGGAGGAGCAGGAACATGATATCAGGACTCAGAGAGTTTTGGATATGGGGCACACTGGACTTCAGATTTGCAGCTCAATGGATTATGATTTTTCAGCTCAATCTGCATGGAATATAATTTCTACCAAGAGATACAATATAAGCAAAAAAATATTTCAAAGTACTTATGTAAATTGATGGAAAAATCGATTATTTCTCTTAAGAAGGATGACCTGCAACTTTATTTGATCAAACAGAACAACATGTGCCAGGTATTCCCCAAAGATGGGTATGGATGGTGACGTGCCTAAATCATTACTAGAAAGACACCTAGGGGTGAACAGGGAGGGAAGAGGATTGACTCAAAGTAGCAAATTAAGAATTCCATTTCTTATCATTGTCTCCTCTATTAACATTAGCAAAAAATTAAAATTATACACTTAAAAACAAATAACTGTAAAATCATAATGACCCCATGAAAATAGCCGTGGATGGTCCACTTGGCTTAATGCACCTTTGCTGGTGACTGGAGTGAAATATGAAGCCATTTAGCTGTTTAGCTGGGCTATAAGTAGGCATAAAATCCACACAAACCTCCAGTTTACTGACAAATGGGCTGAAGTATCTGTCAGTCGTGAAGATAGACAATATTGTAGTTCTTTTTTTTGGTCTTTTCGAGACAGGGTCTCCCTGTAGCCCCAGCTGTCCTGGAACTCACTCTGTAGACCAGGCTGACCTTGAACTCACAAAGATCTGCCTGCCTCTGCCTCCCAAGTGCTAGGATTAAAGGCGTGCGCCACCACACCCGGCTAATATTGTAGTTCTTATAGAAGGAAAAGCAGGTTTCAAATAGAACCCCACTATGATTTCCACTTTCATAAATCCTTAAAAATCAAATGGATGCTCTATACATGTTCTGGGGAGATTTTATCTCCCACTGCTCATTTGATGCATTTAGTCTAAGTCAGTTTCCTTTCAGCAACATTTCTCAGATCAGTGAGGCTAGTCCAGTAACCACAGATGAAGCACACACTAGTCAGGAGGGACTTCCCTTCTTAAGACACAGACAAGGAACGGGGAAAAATTTTTGACCAGGAATGCTACTTTAAATAATCACTCACAATCCTTAAAACTGCCAACTGTTAGGGCTGGTTCAGAAGTTAAAAGCACTGGTTACTTTTGCAGAGGACCCAGATTCAATTCCCAGCACCCACACAGTAGCTAACAACCATCTGTAACTCTAGTTCCAGGGGACTGGACACCCTCTTCTGACCTCCATGGGCAGTGCATGATACAGGTGCACTTATACACATGCAGAAAATGTATTCATACACATAAAAATAATAAAAATACTTTTTAAAAACTGCCAACTGGCCGGGCGTGGTGGCGCACGCCTTTAATCCTAGCACTTGGGAGGCAGAGGCAGGCGGATCTTTGTGAGTTCAAGGCCAGCCTGGTCTACAGGGTGAGTTCCAGGACAGCTGGGGCTACAGGGAGACCCTGTCTCGAAAAGACAAAAAGAAAAAAAACAAACAAAAACAACTGCCAACTGTTCTTACTGCCAAAGGAAGGAGTAGTAGTAACATAAGTGTCTAGTCACCTAATGAGTCCCCAAACTTACTCTTTCCAGATGTGCTGTATATGGCACACAGGTGGTAGCCCAATAAACCTCAAAATGACCACACTATGCCCTTAGCAGACTATGACCCCCCTACACATGGTAGCAGGAAAGCATCTAGGACCCACCTGGAAGAAATTGGTATTCGACCCCAACATACCCTAATCCTCTGGATGCAACTCCCAGCTGTGCAGGAGTGTGGGGGTGGCTCCCTCCTGGGGCTCTGCCTCTAAGCTGCATTACCCAGGTGGCAAATCCCAGTACAGAACAGAAAAACTGTCTTACAACTAACAAATCAAAGCATGTAGCTTGAAATTCCTATCAGGTTGCCCTGGAAATAGACAATTTTAATTCTACCTTAACTCAACAAACACACAAACCCACCAACCACCTCCTTACATTACCATTAGGGAAGGGAAAAATTGAAAGAGCTTCAAAATATGGAAAGTTAATTAGGGTGAAGACTTTACAAATTTTGGACACAAAACATAAGTAAAATATATTACAAATCTGACCACACAGGATGCCTGTTCTGTGTACAATGCATTTGCATTCTTTGTTCTTATTAACAAATTAACATTTGCATTCTTTGTTCTTATTAACAAAACCCTTCCATTTTAAAAGCAGTTTCTATCAATGGATCATAATCAGGAAATCAAAAAGGCACTAACTCCCACCTCGAAAAATCTAAGGAAAAACTGGTCCACTGATATTACATCAGAATACATCAGCTTGTGGAGCCTGGTTCCAATGATGCTATATTAGAACACAATAGGAGGTGTGGAGTCTGGTTCCACTGACACTGTATCAGAATACATCAGTCTGTGAAGTCTGGTTCCTAAAATGCCACCCCTGATCTATAGCTGCTACATATACAAATGCCACTGTTAAAGAAAAAGAAGTCACTGCTCCTTCCAGAAAGCTGGACTAGAATAAGAAGGCAGCCAACCTACATCAGTCTCTGCCACCCATAATAGAAAAGCAGCAAAACCAGAAAGAAATCAAGGGCCAGGCACTGGGGACACAGCTCAGCTGATAGAAGCACTTATCTGGTGCAAGCCAAGGGCCTAGGGTTTGATCAGAACACCAGCAAGAGACTGGGGGAAGGGGTGAGGAGGGAGGGAAACATTAGAGAAAGACTTATAATTACTACCCAAAGATTGCTTTTGAGAAAATAGAGAATACTAACATTAAAAACTCAAGAAGGCTGGAAAGAGAGCTCAATGGTTAACGGCACTGGCTGCTCTTTCAGAGGACCTGGGTTTGATTCCCAGCACCCACATGGCTGCTACCAACAGTCCTTAACTCCAGATTCAGGGGACCCAACACCCTCTTCTGATTTCCAAGGGCTTTGTACAACATGGGTACACTTCCATACATGCAGACAAAACACATATACACATTAGGAAAAAAAAAAAAAAAAAAAAAAAAAAGACAAACTCGAAAAAGATTAAGTATAAAGAAAACCACTGAACATGGCATTGTAAGTCTGGGGAGCCCAAATGTGACTTGCACAGGTCCCATGACTAAGTGAGCTACCCACAGGGAGACAATGGAATCTGAATGTTAACTGAGGAAGGGTTGTAGGGAAGCCCTGACACCCCACTACTGCACTCTCTCTCCCACAGGGTCTGCTGCTAACATTTTACCAGAACCTTACTTTCCGTTTTACTCTGGCATCTCAGCACAAAAGCCCAGTACCCCAAAACACAGCAAAAACCTAACTGGCCCTAGCTCTCAAGACCATCTACAGCAGTTAAGTGCAGAGAGACTCCCTCCTTATATCATTTTTCCATTAATGTCAGCTCC
Source organism: Rhizomys pruinosus (assembly GCA_009823505.1). NCBI lineage: Eukaryota > Metazoa > Chordata > Mammalia > Rodentia > Spalacidae > Rhizomys > Rhizomys pruinosus. Next base: position 186,767 of record VZQC01004613.1, on the reverse strand, counting down.
CTCCACCAGAAACCAGCACCCATGATCACAGCTGCACTTTGTATTATACTCATAAGCCTTTTAAAGTAACTTCATACACATAGTTGCACTGGACCCCGTGACATCCCATGACAGGGGTTAGAATCAGTATGTCTTCACAGTAAAGAATCACGAACAAACATGGGACATACCCAGTGTACCACTTAGACTAAAATCCCAATATTGGATAGTCAAAGAACCTGAGTGTTGAAGCATGGAGATCCCACATAACCCTCACCTCCCTAACCACAATGGTGAAACAATGAAGGCAATACACATATGCAGATATTAAGATTCGAAATTGAAGCCGGTGTGGTGGTGCACACCTTTACTCCTAGCACTTGGGAGGCAGAGGCAGAGGCAGAGGCAGGCGGATCTTTGTGAGTTCAGGAGCCAGCCTGGTCTACAGAGCGAGTTCCAGGCCAACTGGGGCTACAGGGAGACCCTGTGCTTCTCTAAAAAAGACACAAAAAAAAAAAAAAAAAAAAAAAAAAAAAGATTCGAAATTGAGAATATGTAGTGTACACATACACGTATGTATTTTACAAAGACAGCATTAGTGTACATGTGTGTTCACGCATGTGTGTCTACATATGTCCCTGAGTTGGCCCAAGTCACCCAGCAAAGCTCTGGGAATTCTGCAGAGTACTCTTCTATTCTACATTAAGCTAATAAGCCTCTTAAATAAATTCAAAACTTGCATGAACCTCCTATTACTTTGTATTAGGAATACAAGAAAATGGCCCTGCAAACTGTTTTCAACATAAAGTTTTTGTTTACTATAGAAATTAATAAATATTTACTAAAATAATAAAATGTTAAAACTACCAAGAGCCACCAATATATTTTATGTAAAATGTGTGCGACAATTTTTAAATAAAGATAAACATTTCTTAGCCTATATAGATCATTGTCCAACACATCAAATACTATATGAGTAGGCTGGAATGTAGTTCAGTGGTAAAGCACTTGACTAGTATGCAAGAAGCCCTGGGTTCTGTGATCAGCACTGCAGAGTTCATATACTGACACTACTACATCATAAATACTACTCCAAAAGTGCCTGAGGAAGCCCTTCGCTGCTGACTTTTCTTTTTCCTTCCATTACCACTGCCCCTTTCCTGCCTTCTCCCTTCCCTTTCCTTACACATGTTTATCTTACTTGAAAAACTCTTCCTGTGCCAGAAAAGACTTTCTTTACTCTCATTTTTCTCTTTCTGCCCCTATCTTCCTCTGGGTGGCACTAGCCTGCTCTCTCTTACCACCTTGGCCTATCTAACAGTTCAACTACACCCTCAGGGGCATCTGGGCTCCCAGAGGCCAGCACTCCCCACTGGAACAGACTTCTAAAACTGAAGGCTGGCAAGGCCCTTCTCCTCTGATTACAATTTGCCATCTGCTGCTGCAGAGAGAACTTGAGATCTTGCTTACTGTGGTTTTTGCTTTGCTTTTCTCTCAAGCATGAAAGAACTGACTTTGTTTTCCTGTGAAAGTCCAAGCCTGTAATACAGGAACGGTAAGCATGTACGTACGTATGTACACACACACACACACACACACACACACACACACACACACACATACACACAGAGCTCAATGCCCAGTGAGAGCTGATATAAAAACAATAGGGCATAAACTCTGTGCTCCTATAACACAGAAACTATGCAGTGCTCTCAAAAATAAAATGGTTAAGAGTGTGCAGAAGTGTTTAATGTGATATGAAAAAGAACCCACTAGAACACCTCTTATAATACTTGTTTTGAGGCAGTTCATTCCCCAAACACATTTTCCATTGCTATAATCTTTTAAAGTGCTCATCTATCTGGTTTTTACAGCAATCTGCAAGTGTGAAACAAATATACAATTCACAGTGGGGGAAAGTGCAAAGGCTTAATCTACTGTACTCTCATTTACCAAAGCGTGGAGTTGTGGGGCACAGCCACAAAAGTGCTTATAAATTCCACTGGTCTAATGAACAGATTCAGTTTTAGTAATTTTCATTGCTGTGCTCCACAGCTGAGTGATTGTCAGGCCAATGCCAAAGTACAGGTTCCATTTGAATGACATATGGCTGCAGTCAACCAGAGAGATGTTACAACATTAAACAACACAAGTAGACAGAACAGGAATACAAAACACCAAATTAGCCTTCCCAGACTCAAGAATGTTGTATATCCAGGTCCTTCTGAAGCAGTTTTGCACAATGATTATGGCTCCAGGATCCCTGTGGTAGGTAGCACTCCAGCACAATGGGGACAGTGTGGCAGCACAAAGTGGACAGTGTGGCAGCACAAAGTGGACAGTGTGGTAGCACAAGTGTGGACAGGCTAGCATAGCCTGGAAAACCCACTGGGGCTCAGGAGAGCCAAAGCTGAAGTGCTGTCCCAGCCATCACCTGCCCTTTGTTAAGCCACATTATCTCTTTGTTCAGCAGTTTCTCTATCTCCCCCTGAATAAAATGGTATTACAGTATCCTGCACTTCACGGAGTAAGAAGCTGATGTAAAAACACATTCTAAATGGCCAACTACTATGCAAATAACCACATAATAATAATATTTAGCTCACTAAAGAATTTCCTCAAGTATATCCATGTGCAATACCAAAGCGGCAATGTAGTGCCCACTTACCCACCTGCTTTGGCATTCAGCTAAATCTTCACCTCTCTCGGTTTGTGGCAGACAGGGCAAAGGTGATGCTCCCCCATACTACCATAAGCCCTGGCCAAGTAGATGCATGTGGCTTTTGACTCATCAGCTAGCAGCACAAAAGAACACAAATTGGGGGGGGGTGGATTTCTGGCTGTAAGCACAGCAGTACCCAGCATCGGGGATGTATGAGTTTATGTAGTTCCAGGACAGGAGAAGGGGAAAGGATTGACCTGTGAATTGTGATGACACAGGCTACAGTATGGTGCAGGACATCGTCCCCACAGTGAAACAAATAGCTCTTGTTTTATCCTTTTAGCTGGTCTCCCTTTATAGCCTTCCTGGCAATTTCGTGAGCTGTCCAGGAACCTGGCAACAATTCTTTTCCTGCTTCAGCTGGCCGGACCCAGTTTTCACTTCATGCAGTTAAAAAATTCTGGCTGATATGGCTGGAGAGATGGCTCAGTGGCTAAGAGCCCTGGCTCCTCTTGCAGAGGACCCAGGTTTGATTCCCAGCACCCACATGGAGCCTAACAACCATCCATAACTCCAGTTGCAGGGGATCCAACACCCTCTTCTGGCCTCTGCAGGCACTACATAATATGGGGCCACCCATACATATACAGGTTTAAACACTTATATGAGTAAAACATAAAAATAATAAAAATATTAAGAAATCTGGCTAATGTTTTTTAAATGGTAGAAGGATAGGCAATCTGCTAGAGATCTTTAAGCAGAGACAGGTGGATCTCTATGAGTTCAAGACCAGCAATAACTACAGGAAGACCCCATCTGAAAAAGATAATGAAGACGAGAGGAGGAGGAGGAGGAGGAGGAGGAGGAGGAGGAGGAGGAGGAGGAGGAGGAGGAGGAGGAGGAGGGGGGCGACGGAGGAGGAGGAGGAGGGGGGGGGCGGCGGCAAACTCTTCAACAGACTTGAGGTAATTAACCCAGCATGTGGAAGAAAGCAGCCTTCAGAAGTAGGTATGTCTGTGGCATTCTTTCCTCTCACCTAGACTTTGTCAAAGCCTCAAGCACAGACTTGGAAAATACTTAAAAGGAGCAGAAGTTCAACACAAACACATACGGTAGCCATAGGTGATTTTACTGTTTAAAGGTAAGGTGAGCAGGAATAGGAGCTGGGTGCCCACGGATGGAAGGATGTAATAACACCAGCCTGCCGAAGGGCAAACATTGCTTCGCTGCAGGTATTTTACTATCCCAGAGCTCCCTTCCCCTTTAGGAAGACGGGCTGGAAGGGGATACAGTGCACAGGAAGGTGGGAACAGTAGAGTGGTCAGCCGGACAGCTCACGAAAGGTGTGGGCTTGATTTAATAGGTATTCACTCTTTAAAGAACTTTAAGCAGAAGAGTAACATGGCATGTTTACATTCAGTTCATGTGGGAAAGAGCAATTAAACAATAACCAGTTCTCAGGATTTGGGATTGACACACCAAGCAGAAGCCCTAGGATTGAATTCCAAAGGACTCATAAGCCTCCTGAAGTTCACCTGTTATCACACAGGGGCCAGTGGATCTCAAAGGAGAATGATTTCAAGTGGTAAGAGACACCTGGAAAGCCACTGTCCGGAGCTGGAGGAGTTGCTCTGCTGACGGCAATGGTCCACTGGAGCAAAAGTTGAAGCAAGGGAAGACAGAAATGCCTGGATAACCTCGTTGGTATGAGTAGTGAAGAAAAAGACCAAAGATGCCTTCCAGGCTGCTGACGTGAATGGTGGAGCAGTGCCACAGCTGATGGGGGGCAAACACTGGGGTGAGGAAAAGATCATCACTGAGACCCTTAGAACTGAGTTGCCAGAGACACATCCAAATGCAAGGGCCCAGCTAAAGATCAGAGTCTCAAAGTTGAGCAGGCCACGGCCTGGGGTAGAGTCACTGAAACCAAGATTAAAGATCAATAGCTAGATAAAAGAGGAAAGGAGCCAAGTGAAGTTCCCAGGGGAAGCCAAGACTAAACGGGGCCAGAATGGGTGAGGCTATGGTAATATGGCCACAAGTTCAAGGCCAGAACCCAACCACAGCATCAGACTGATTCCTCTAGGCACACTCTTACTTCATTCAGGGTCTCTTCAGTACTATCTACTCTGTAACTAAGACAGAGTCACATCAGCACTATCTACTCCATACCTAAGACAGGATCTCATCTGGATTATGTACTCCATAACTAAAACGGGGGCTGTTCTTTTAGCTAGACCTATTCAGAGCCCACTAGGTACAGTAAGAAAATCAACAGTAACATCTACATACAATTCTCAGTCTTTTCAAAGGTTTAGCTTCAAAACTGATAGTGTTTACAGAAAACTTCAAGGATGCTTTTTAAATACCCCTATAATCTGGACTATTCAACAGTACAATTTAGTACCGCTAAAATCTGGAATGGAATTTGCAAGTTTGGGAAAGCAATTCTTTAACAGAAGTATTTAGCATGTTATATAAACATGTTATTCACAGAAATGTACAACACAGGGGATTTCATCACATTTGCTACATTCGTTAGCCAAAATGTAGCACTCTTATAATCACCAACAGAGCCACAGCAAAATCTCTATAATATTAAACAACAACAAAGCATGGCAGTGAGCCATCCTTCTATTAAGAGAAAGAAAACACACTCAGTGAGTGCAGCTTTCTTGGTGATTTTTTTTTTCATAAGGAACTCATTTTAAACAACATCTCACTGGCAAAAGCACGAAGCTGCTTAAATCTGAGCAGAGTCTGGCATCTTTGCTTTGTGAGAAGAAGCTGGCAAGGAGAGATTATAATGTCAGGGTTCTAACACTTATGCGACAATCTAGAGTGTGAAATAAAAAGAACAAAAACACCAATCTGGAGCACAACTTGGCTGATCCTAGGAAGCATTTCACCTCATTTAGCTTTCAGCATTGGTTCTTACACGTGCAATCCATTTGAAATAACTGGCAAACTGTTCTATTCTTCTCTTGGGAGCTAAATATAGACATTACTAACTGGACTGAAAAATGGACATAATTAAGAAAGCTTACAGTACTCCAATTAGTACTTTATAAAGCTCAGAAACCTGATTATCCAATGCATGCCCAGTTTCCTATGAAACTGAAGAATTCCTTTTCTTTCACAAGCTGGATTTTCTGCCACGTGGCATGGCATGCACAATGGGTAATGCCACTTTAATGAAGGCAAGATGGACTTATGACTGGTTATCAGCTGCACACACTTTATCTAGATTCTATTCTGGATCTAGGAATAGGCTGAATATTCGTAATCAAAAACTTAGAAATCCACAATGTTCCAACATTCAAAATAGTCTGAACACCAGACACTTGACCTCATGTGGTCTCAAGTCAAAACACAGGTGCAATAAAAACACTGTATTAAATTACTTCCAGGCTATGTGTATAAGTTTCTTCTTTAGACTTGGGTCCCACCTCATAAAATGTCTCATTTATATATGTGTGAAGATTCTAAAAGCTAGCCAGCTAGCTGGGTGTGTGGTGCACACCTTTAATCCTAGCACTCAAGAAGCAGGCAGATCTTTGTGAGTTCAAGGCCAGCCTGGTCTACATATCGAGTTCCAGGACACCTGGAGCTACAGGGAGACCCTGTCTCAAAAAGACCAAAAAAAAAAAAAAAAAAAAAAAAAAAAATCCAAAAGCTGGAAACACTTGTGGTCCCATTCATTGTAAGGTAAAGGATACTTAGCTATACACAAATAGGAAATATAAAGATAGTCTTCTGAATAACTATCGATTTTAACATGTTAATAATACACTATAGAGGCTGGAGGGATAGCTCAACTGTTTTAAGAGCATACAGTCCTCTTGTAGAGGGCCAGAGGGCCTGACACCCACATAGGGACACTCGAAACTGAATGTAACTACAGCTCCAGGGAGTCCAAAATCCTCTCCTGACCTCTGTAGGCATGCACATATGTGACACACCCTCACACAGATACACATACAACACACACAAACACACATGCACACACATACATAATTTTAAAATAAATCATTTTTAAAGTAGACTATATGTTAAGTTCAAATGCCTATTTGATTTACTAGTATAAGGCAGTATATTCTACTTTGCAACACAGCAATAATAAAGTCAAGCTGTGGTTCCTATTCTGAATTTCTTCAAGACTTGGTATGCAATGCAATGCAATGTAACATGGAAATACACCAAAGGCATTACAGCTCTTCCAGAAAAAGGCAACCTCCACAAAGCAGAATGGAACTGAGTTTTGAGAGAAGGTCAAAGTTTCACCAGAAAAAGAGAAGAGATGAGAGATTCCAAACTGCAAATAAGGGCACGGTGGAAAGTGCAGGACATCTTTATGAAGGTAAGGTTTGTAAAAGAGGTACCAGGGACTGGGAGAAACAGGCAGGGCCAGCCAGCAGCTAGAATTCCTAGCAGAGAGGAGGCCACGCTAAGCAGGTTCTAGTGGCTTGTTAGGTGATTTTAATTTGGAGAAATGCACACTGTACCATATATTTTTTAACTGTCCAACAAGTGATGGGATGGATGCACACTTGTTAACCTCACTATATAGGTGAGTGGCCATGGCACAAACTTGCTAAATCCATCAACAAGGAATATGATTAGTACAGTGCAGAAGGCCAAAGTCCCCACTCTCACACCATAACAGGAACTAAACCAGAGAAACTGATCAATGTAAAACCAAGTGGGACTCTTGCTCCACAGGACTAGCAGGACAGGGCTTCTCTTAACCTGCATCCTAGGCCTGGTGGTTAGAGGAACAGCTGTTCCTGCAAAGGCTTTGGACAGCCTAGCAAAATTTTAGCAGGAGAATAAAGCAAGCACAACTCAGAAAGACATCCTTCACACACCAAATACTGTGGTGAAGCACTGGAGAAGTCTCCACTGCCACTTGCTAGATAATACATATTGTGAACACAGCTCTAATGGACTAGCATGTAGGAAGGACACAGACTACACCTATGCAGATCCCCTGCACTGCCCAGATGCTCTGGGTGTGGAGTCACATACTCACAGCTGATCTTCCCCTCAGACATCAGTCACTATGTTGATGTTACAGAAATGCTGGTGTCTTAAATATTTTAAAAATTAATGTAAGAGAAGACTGGTATCTTAAAGTATTATAATGTTTTTAAGAAGGCTGCTTCTTTTTAAATATTTTTCCTTTATTTTTTTCTTTCCACAGGAAAACAGAAACAATACAAAATAACAATAACAAAACAAAGTAATAAGAACAAAAAAGGGAGGGGGATTTCTATTTCTTATTCTGGTGAAATAATCAATCTGTGGGGCTTGGTATGTACTTCTCCTTTATTCCTTCTCTCTTTTCTTTCTTCTTTTTCTGCTCTTTCAGGGCTACCGAAGGATATGTGTTTACTGGCTAGTCCAAGAAGCCTTGAGTTCTCAGCTGAGATAGAGGCTGCTTCTTAAGTGAAAATAATCTTACCTACTTTGAATTTATAAAATATCAGTATCTTGAGTTGAATGATTAATTGTACTATGTTCTAGTTACAGACAAGTCTATCCAATGGTAACCCAGTAATTAAGCTACGGTTAGCTTTACGTGGAAATCAAAATTTGTGGCTGACTTGGCCTGCTGGCACATTGCTATGTTTCCCGCTTTCTGTTAGGGAGCACTAAATAATTGCTGAACTGTGGATGCATAACAAAATAAAGGTAATTCACTGGGTTCGGACTGGTTGTTCTATTATTATTTAGTGCATGTGTAAAACCACTTTTTTGAACAGCATCTATCAAGCCTGAGAAGCAATTGATGTTTTCATTGGTCCTAACATGCTGTAAGTAAAACAGCATAGTACTCCATAAGCAGCCTTCTTACTGCCAGACCTTGCTTGATTTAATATAATGAACAAGAGTGCACCAATTTTTTAAATTTGTGCCTGAAACCCATTTACTGAACCCATACCCCCTAGGAACTTTCTGTAACAGGCACTGTGAAGGTGCCAGGAACAATGACATGGAAAATCATGCTCCTGAGCTACCAGGAAGGAACTCCAGGATGAGAACTACCCTGTCCCTATGGTCACCACATGCAGAGGCTCAACGTACATGCACTTCTAGAAAGAATCCTGGAAGGAGAGCAGCACTTGATGTGGATGGAGGAAAAGTAGGCAAAAAACAGTATGTGCCCATTCCAGGAGACCGCCATGTTCACAGACAGACATCAATATCCCTAGCCTAGAGAGGGAATAAAGAGGCTTCATCATTTATCAACATGCTTAATATCCATTTCTTCCCTATCTGGACTCCTAGAAGGTTCTGCCTTTTACTGCATAAAAATTATCAATGAAAGCTTAAGAAGCCATTATAAAAAACAGACTAAAACAGATGGATCGATTCACTGACCAGCGATGATTCTGAAGATATGACAGAAGAGATGAATGTTTTTAAATACCAGGTCCCAGGCTGCTTGCTTTAACCCAGGAAGTCTAATTTCATACAACTTTTGTTCAACAAAAACCGAAAGTAGTTCAGAGTCCCATGTCTTCAGAAAAGGTTGCTGCTTAAATCCATGTGTTTATTTCACCAAGGCTCTACTCCAGCCCTCCTTCCTAACACAGCAAATTTCAGGATCATATGTGTCACAGAATCACAGTGGATATGCATGTACTCAGGAATTTGTCTTTTAACTCTAACAGCATGGAAAAAAATGGGATTAAAAAAATGTTTTGGCTGAAAGCCCATATGTTATTTGAATAATGCATAATGTGGCTCCTCAAGGAAGCAAACACAGCCACAAGACCATCAGACTTCCTAAAGCCCAGTCTCAGAGACCCTGACCCACATCATTGCACCAAGTAAGACACCTGGATGCTGGCTATCCTGCAGGTCACAGCAAAGTGAGACCATGGCTAGCCCTGTGGTCACACAGACCCAAAGACTGAGCAAGCAAGAATTCAGAAGACACTCTCAGACCAGAGTAGTTTTCTCTGTGTTCCTCTCACAGATTCATGAAAGTAGGATAAATCTGTAACTGGGAGAATCACTGCTAGATTCAGGCAGACCAAGATTCTGTCTGGGCTCTGTTACTCACTAATGATGTGACCTTGCACAACTCTGCCAAAAGAGTCTCAGACACCATATAAATAAGGCTTTCTCCTCCAACACTGCGCAATGTTCAAAGAGAACTCCACTGTGAAAGAGATCTGTTAAACTTTGCCAAAAACTGCCTTTTACGCTGTAAGTAAACAAGACCCCATCACCATAGGGTTTGTTTAGCAAGCTCAGCTACCATCTGTCTGGTAATGGGCTAGCTAGGTGCTTGGAACCACAAGAGATGAGGAAGCTATCGTATTTCTGATCTCCAGAACAACACCTTTCTTTGCCATAGTCTGACTTCTTGCTTAGGGTAAATGTAAGGAACAAAATCCACAGGCTGCACAGTGAAGGAGAACCCACAGAACAGACAAATTCAAACCTGCTTGTATGTCTTTTACAGTCTTCTTCATAGTCTTTCTTCTTCCAGATTACTGAAATGGGGGGGGGGGTGATTTATATTCTAGTAACAGATTTTACTGAGATTAAAAAGTAAAGCCTGCCATGTTAGAAAATCCAACAGTTCTAAATATTAGAAGAAAAAATAAAAATCCCACATATGAAAACCAGAGTTTAGGATCTTAACATTTGGGGTAAGAGAATCATTAAGGCTGCCTCAAGAGAAGGAGGGTCAGGTCAGTAAATTTGTCTATCTCTGATTAGATTTAGAGACCGAAATGATTGTATTCAAATGTAATATAATTAGCTTTTATACCTACTTATCTATGTAGTATAAACCACCATGCTAAATACATGTTTACAAGTATTTCTATTCTCCTGGCAAATCCAGAATCTCTGTTCCACAGATTCTAAACTACCAAAGAACAATCTTTGACAAATTTAATTCAAACATAAAAACAAAGCTAGTATGGCCGGACATGGTGGCATATGCGTTTAATCCAAGTACTTGGGAGGCAGAGGCAGAGGCAGAGGCAGAGACAGAAGGATCTCTGAGAGTTCCAGACCAGCTGGGGCTAAAATGGAGACCCTGTCTCAAAAAACAACATATATCTCTATCTCTTTCTCTATCATCTCCATCTCCATCTCCATCTCTATCATTTCCATCATCTCCATCATCTCCATCTCCATCTCTATAGCATAGGAAAGTTTTTAATTTTTTTTAATTTTATTTATTTTCTATGTGTATGAATGTACTGTTTGCATGTAGGTCTGTGCACCCATGTCATGCAATGCCACGGAGGTCAGAAGAGGGTGTTGGATTCCCCTGGAACTGGAGTTCTCCTGGAATTGGAGTTACAGACAGTTCTCAGCCACCATGTGGGTGCTGGGGATCGAATCCCGGGTCCTCTGCAAGAGCAGTTGGTGCTCTTAACCTCTAGGCTATCTCTCCAGCCCCAGCATAGGAAAGTTTTTAAACTAAACTGCAGATATAAAAAGACAATGAGTGGGATTGCAAACTAGTGCAACCCCTATGGAAAGCAGTGTGAATAACTCTTCAAAAGACTAAAAATGAACCTACCATTTGATCCAGTCATACCACTCCTGGGTGTATATCCAAAGGATCCACCCTAGAGCAGAGATACATACACAATGATGTTTACTGCAGCTCTTTTAACAACAGCGAAGACCTGGAAACCACCCAACTGTCCCTCAACTGATAAGTGGATAATGAAAATGTGGTACATCTACACAATGGAGTTCTATGCAACGGTAAAGAAAGATGACATCATGAATTTTGCAGGTAAATGGATGGAACTAGAAGCTGTTAGGCTAAATGAAGCAACAACACAGTCTCAGAAAAACAAATGATGTATGTTATCCCTTATTTGTGGATTCTAGCACCAAATCCTTATATGTAAGTCAAAGTGGGTAATTTGTTAGTAACTTGGAGGCAGAGGCAGGTAGATCTCTGTGAGTTCAAAGCCAGCCTGGTCTACATAGTGAGCTCCAGGCCAGCTGGGACTAAAGGGAGACCCTGTCTCAAAAAGACAAAAAAAAAAAAAAAAAAGTATATTAACTTACTATGTAATTTAGGAATATAAAGTTATATTTCTTCTTACATACAACTTTACTGCTAAAATGTAAATCCCTAAACATGTTTTGGAATTAACCTATAATTTATTTTCAGACTTTGTAATTCTGATATATGAGTGGCATGTATATATGCATATTTTGGAGTGATATAAATTAAAAGGAACAACAACAAAAAAGACTTGTTCAAAGGAGTGATCAAAACACTAAACTTCTGCATTGAAAGAGTTTAAAAAAAAAGACTGAGACAGGGGCTGGAGAGATGGCCTTAGCGGTTGAGAGCGCAGACTGCTCTTGAAGAGGACCTGGGTTTGATCTCCAGCACCCACATGGCAGCTGAGGGCCGTCTGTGACTCCAATTCCAGAAGAACTCCAGTTTCAGAGGAATCTGACACCCTCTTCTGACCTCCGCGGCAATGCACGACCCAGGTGCACAGACCTGCATGCGGACAGTACATTCATACAGATAAAATAAATAAATAAAATAAAAATTAAAAATAAGACTGAGATAAAGATGCAAGACAGGACTTAATATGTATGGCAGAATGCATGAATGGGGGGGTGCCCATGGTTATAGGAATAAGTCTAAATTTGATTAAGAAATGTTGCATGAAATACACAAAAGCTCAATTAAAAAATTAAGGAAAATGGCCAGGCTTGGTGGCGCACGCCTTTAATCCTAGCACTTGGGAGACAGAGGCAGGCGGATCTCTGTGAGTTCAAGGCCAGCCTGGTCTACAGAGTGAGTTCCAGGACAGCCAGAGCTACAGGGGGACCCTGTCTCAAAAAAAAAAATTTTTAAGGAAAAAATTAATTAAATAAAAATAATTTTGATAACAAAGCAATAAAATAAATAAAATAAAAAGACAATGAATGAACTTTAACCTAGATCATCTGTCAATATATCTGTTTCGCTGTTACCCTAAGCCCTGAAGTTAGGTCATTTTTAGGTATCTTTGCCTCTGGAGCTGAGCTTAATGCTCTGTATTCAGGACCAGGCAGGGTCCAGCTATAAACAGCCAGAAGAGAACATCCCTGGATTTCTCTGTCAGAACCCAGACTCTCCACACCAACCCAGACTGGGGCTCCAGTGAAGCTTGCCAGCACACAGTACATGTTATGTGCTGACAGACCAGCAGTCCAAGAAGCAGGGAGCTCACTCCATCTTCATCTATTGTCACTCATCAGAATGCAGGCTGACCATGGCCACTAGCAAGGGCGGGCCAGCAGTAGCATTTCAGCCATGGCCTTCCTGCTTCTCTACAGACACTGTAATCCAGGGTTCTAGAGATCAAGAACTGTCAAGATGAAAGAGATCAACCATGAATCCTCAGCCAACCAGCCCACCAGGGTGGTGAGTCTCTGGGAAGGTCGGACATAAGCATCTTGATCCTCCCCTGGCCCCTGCCTCTGCTCCTTAGACCATTCACAGTGGAAATGGTAATAATCATAATTATCAGTAGCCACATTTTGTTACAGTGAATATTAAAACATTATTGGAAATGATATTTTTTAATTTTTCAACAGATGTCTAATGTGGTTAAGTGTGACTTTACTACTTCTCAGAACCAATGTTTCCCAAAAGAATGTATTGCCTTTTTTAAAAGACTTTCTACGCCGGGCGTGGTGGCGCACGCCTTTAATCCTAGCACTTGGGAGGCAGAGGCAGGCGGATCTTTGTGAGTTCAAGGCCATCCTGGTCTACAATGTGAGTTCCAGGACAGCTGGGGCTACGGGGAGACCCTGTCTCGAAAAGACCAAAAAAAAAAACAAAAAAAACAAAAAAAAAGACTTTCTACGGGCGGGGGCTGGAGAGATGGCCTAGTGGTTAAGAGCGCCGACCAACCGCTCTTGCAGAGGACCTGGGTTTGATCCCCAGCACCCACATGCCGGCTGAGAAATATCTTTAACTCTTCCAGGGGAATCCGATGCCCTCTTCTGACTTCCACGGCATTGCACGACACAGGTGCACAGACCTACATGCAGACAGTACATTCATTCATACACATACAAAAATAATAAAATTTATGGGCTGGAGAGATAGTCTAGCGGTTAAGAGCACTGACTGCTCTTGCAGAGGACCCGGGTTCGATCCCCAGCACCCACATGGCGGCTAAGAACCCATCTGTAACTCCAATTCCAGGAGAACTCCAGTTCCAGGGGAATCTGAGACCGTCTTCTGACCTCCGCGGCATTGCACGACACGGGTGCACAGACCTACGTGCAGACAGTACATTCACACACATACAAAAATAAATAAAATTAAAAAAAATAAATAAATAAATAAAATTTAAAAAATTAAAAAAAAAAAGACTTTCTATGGGCACATAAATTTTATTATAAAGAAATTCACTATAAAGGTGAACTTTAGACAATCCAGCTCTCTACATACTATCTGACATCTGCATTACCTCTTGGTGGCTTCCGCTTGCCTTGTCTTTGAGTCTATTAAATTATTGTGAAGAACAGAACAAAATTAAGTCTTCATATACCCAATCCCTTAGATAGAGTACTTAGTACCTAAATAGCTCTTAAATTTGTGCAGATTAGGGGCTGGAGAGATAGCCTAGTGGTTGAGAGCACCAACTGCTCTTGCAGAGGACCCGGGTTCGATCCCCAGCACCCACATGGTGGCTAAGAACCGTCTGTAACTCCAATTCCAGGAGAACTCCAGTTCCAGGGGAATCCAAGACCCTCTTCTGACCTCTGCGGCATTGCACGACACGGGTGCACAAACCTACATGCAGACAGTACATTCATACACATACAAAAATAAATAAAATTAAAAAAAATATTTTTTAATTTGTGCAGATTATTAATCTACAAATTCATTTATCTAAGAATGAAATTTTGTCACTATTTATAAAACACATGTAGTAAATTTTATGGAATGTTTTAATGCAAAAAGCATATAAGTATAAATCTCATTTAAAAAAATCATAATTATTTCCTTTTTACATCCTGATGCTGATGAAACAGAAAAATGAAGAAGAAGAAAAAAAAGACCCAAACTATGACCTATAAGGGCAAAAAGCACTTTCTTTCTCTTGGTTTCATAAGTATCATTATGGAAAATTGCTAAAATATTGAGAATATGGCTGTTTGGGGGCTGGAGAGATAGCTCAGCAGTTAAAAACTCTGGCTGCTCTTGCAAAGGGCCAGTGTTTGATTACCAGCATCCACATGGTGGCTAACAACTCTTCGTAACTCCAGTTCCAGGGGAAACCAATGTCTTTTTCTGACTTCTGCAGGCATTGCACAACACATGCATAAGGTGCACTTACATGCATATAGGCAATACACTCATACACACAAAAATAATAAAAAATATTTTTAAAGTAATATGGCCATTTTGAGACATGTATGTGCACCCATCTCATGCAATGCTGGTGGAGGCCAGAAGGTATTAGATCCCCTTAGCTGAAGTTATTGACAGTTATGAGCCATCATGTGGATGCTGGGAACCAAACCTTGATCCTCTGCAAGAACAGCAGGTGCGCTTAACCACCGAGCCATCTCGCTAGCCCCTTAAATTCATTCTTAAAGCATACATAAACATTAAATACACTGCATCCCAATTAAAATTACTCTCAACTAATAACAGATGTTTTAATGCAGAAGATAACAAGACTAGACTCATTTTAAAATAGGGAATTGTTTTTTTTTAACCCTCAGCTATGTCTTCATGTCAACCCCTTAATATTAGGTATCCCCATAATTGATATTTTTAGAACATCCCCTCTTTCTCAGAACAATTTAGCTGAACTCTTTAAAACTCTTCCTGTTTCATACTGATAGAAAAGAAAATACCACCAGAATCATTAAAACCTACCCCTCCCAAAATTGTCCTTAAATCTTATTTCTAAAGAAATATCATTTACAGTTCTGAATGGGTTTTTTTCTTTTTATTATTTCATTTTTTTTAGCAATAAGTAATGTTTTCAGTATAAGTATCCTTCATGTAAAATCAGTTTGCAAGCAGCTATGCCCAAACCCACACAGCCCAAGGCTCCCACCATCCAGCTGGAGAGGCTTGTATGTACAATCAAGTTGATCAAATAAGGGTCCAGTCTATATTGCTGTAGTTTCACCATTCACCCCAATCGCAGCCCTTACATTCTACCAGGCCCCCTCTTCCGCAGATTGTTCCCTAGGTTTAGAAAAGGGGCACAGGTGGACTCTGACCAGTTCTGGCTGTTTCTTTTCATGGGCGGACAGTTTGTTCAGGAATAACCTTTCAATCCTACTAATGAAGCACAGGCAATTAGATATATAGATATTTAAACAGTACTAATTATTATGGTAGGTTACTTTGGTATAGACACCTGAATGGTCTTGTATATGAACAGCTAACTCATTATTTGTTTTGTCTTAAGGTGAAACAGTTTGGATGTTTGTATCCCTCCAAAAATCTTGCACTGGGTGCAGCACCCCTCATGGTGATGGTAAGGATGCTGGGTCTCTGTGAGAGGATTAGGCAGTTCAGCCATAAGGGCAGAGACTCGTAATGAGACTTCAGGCCCATCAGTTCCCTTACGCAGAGGCTATGAAACAGGCCTCACTAATGATCCTACCAGCACCTCGGCATGGACTAATGAACTGTGGGAAGGAATTTCTATCATATATAAGTCACTCAGTGTCCAGGCAAGAAATGGAAACAAAAACTTTCAGTTGTTTCTTAGAGCCATTAGGTTTAGATCCTTATTTTATCCTATTTTTAGCCTAATAATAAAACAGAAGCAATCATGTACATCAGTGATTCCCCCCCCCCAAAAAAAAACCCCCAATGACAAAAATAACAACAAAAGAACTTATTTCTTGACTTTCTTTTCCAGGGATGAAAAATGATTGGGTACATTTTTTAAAGTTTAAATAGTGAAGATAAGCTGGGCGTGGTGGCGCACACCTTTAATCCTAACACTCGGGAGGCAGATGGATCTTTGTGAGTTCAAGGCCAGCCTGGTCTACAGAGTGAGTTCCAGGACAGCTGGGACTAAAGGGAGACCCTGTCTCGAAAAGACAAAACAAACAAAAAAAAAAGGATAAATAAATAAATAATGAAGATGGTGTAGAAAACTGATACAAAATAAGAAGTCAGATACCCATGCATGGACTAGTGTTGAGGAAGCAGTCACTGGGCAGCTTTCCACAAGATCATCTCACATGGCCTGGCCTGGTGTGCAGCTTCCAAAACCGACATGGCAGTGGCACCTGAAGCTACAGCAGCCACAAGCAGCAAGAAGCAAGCCCTACACCTACGAACTGTACAATGCAGCTCAGCAAATTACTAAATGAGTTCTGAAGCAGACACTTGGTTTTGTTCCTATCTTCTCATGAAAACTGACCTGATCTGCAGAAGACATACAAAGTGAAGTTAAAAGGGAGACCTGAAGGGGTTTGAGAGCCACTAGACTACTTCTAAAAAGATAAACATTTAGAAGGCCTAACAGAAAAACAAAATCATTTTTAAAACATCACTCTGGCTGGGTGTGATGGTGCAAGCCTTTAATCCCAGCGCTTGGGAGGCAGAGGCAGGCAGATCTCTGTGAGATCAAGGCCAGCCGGTCTACACAGTGAGTTCCAGGGCAGCTGGACCTACAGGGAAACCTTGTCTCAAAAAGAAAAAGAAAAAAAAAAATCACTCTGAAACTTCAAAGCAATACACAAGCTATTCACCTATAATCATGGTGAAAAAAAGATCAGATAGTGGTTCTGTTAATGGCATTGCCCAGGTACTTGATGATGCATTCTGTTAAGAAAGCAAATATTCCGAGCCGGGCGTGGTGGCGCAAGCCTTTAATCCTAGCACTTGGGAGGCAGAAGCAGGCAGATCTTTGTGAGTTTAAGGCCAGCCTGGTCTACAATGTGAGTTCCAGGACGGCTGGGGCTACAGGGAGACCATGTCTCAAAAAGACCAAAATAAATAAATAAATAAATAAATAAATAAATAAATAAATAAATAAATAAATAAATAAATAAATAAATAGAAAGCAAATTCCAATGCCATGACAGCTAGACCCAAACACTATGCTTACACACTGCACCCATGGGGAGGGTTCCAGAATGTACTGCATGCTGCTCCTGGCTTCTAGCAGAGAACTCTTCCAGGCAACATCTGTGTGGTTGCTTGCCCTTGGCTGTACCTTCCAAGCAGAGCAGAGAACTTTGACCCTTCAGAATAACTTAGAGCTCCTTCCCCGTCAGTACCATACACTATCCATCATTAAGGATCAAATCTGTCCATCAGTACAGCTGGTACTATTCTCTAGCACAGGCTGCAGAAAGTGCAACCACACAGCACCTGGAGCATTTATGGAGAAGTGCTGGCTGCTATGCAGGAAGGAGCAAGCAGAAGGCCAGCCCACTGTCAGGAGCCCAAGCCTGGTGAGCACTCAGAGCAAGGAAAAGATGAGAAATGCTGCAGCAGCCACTTGTATGTGTGTGTGTGCATGCATGTGCCCCCCCACCTCCTATGGGGGAGCAGACACATGTTTTTAAAGGAAAATATTTCTAAAATAAATAGCACTGTGCCATATCATGTTATGGAGACAGTCATACAAGGCCAGGCTGTGATTATAAGTAATTTTCAGATGTCTGCACAGAGAATAAAATGTACTAATTCACATTTAAATAAAGTACCTTCCATGATGTTTACAAATATGATTGGGTTTTCAATTTTTACAAACAATCTAAAACATTCAGAAGAGATCAGAGTGTAGACGATTCTTTGAAGCTGTTAATTATATTTTAATGTCTATGAAGATTCTGTTTATTGGACAGACTGTAACCCACAGTTATGTATATATTCACATAAAATACAAAAGTCTTTACAGAGTTGCACAAAGCATCAATCAGACCTCCAACTATAGAAGTAGCCAAATTATTTTAATTTACAACTTCCATATTTATAACCTAGAGAGACATCTGGATAAAGATAGCAGATTCAAGATTACATCTAGCATCATTCCATCTGAAAAACAAAAATGATAGTTCAGTTTGTTTTTTGTTGCCTGCTTTCTGTTTGTTTTTATAACAAACCCACAAGAACAGGAACAACAGAAACAAAATTTTGGAAGCTATAAACAGAAGGACAACTAGAACTAACTCAGCTGCCTAAAAAGGCTGTCCTACACCCAGCTTGCAAAGAATCTTCAAGAGGCTCAGAATTTACTGGCCCCAAAAGAATCATGGGCAGAGTGATGGTGGATGGGCTCGTATGCTAGGGGTTACAAATGGGGATGGGGTAAGAGCCTAAAATGGGAAGAACAGCTTCCAGTGTGAACCAGAAAGAGTATAGCTCTCCCTCTTTCATCCTGGAAGCCCAGTGGTTTACTCACTGCAGGACGGATGAGCAAGGCCTCTCAGAGCCATCACCAGACATTACCACAGCAGTAGCCCCTGTGCGCTGAAATCCCTTTCATCAAGACCATCATGAAGCAGCCCTCTTCCTTGGATAAATCTCAGGCTACCAACAGATGTAAATGAAAACTTAAAAGGGACCTCTCCAGTTCACCTAAGGTATCCCACAGGACACAGACAGCCAGCAAGCGCTGCACAGGAACTCAGACAACCAGGGATGTTTTGGTAGCTCAGCAAAGTATTTAACATAAAAACAGAAACCAAATGCAGGGCTTGGTGGTGCATGCCTTTAATCCCAGCACTCAGGAGGTAGAGGGAAGTGGATCTCTGTGAGTTCAAGGCCAATTTGGTCTACATAGCGAGCTCCAGGACAGCTGGGGCTACAAGGGGACCCTGTCTCAAAAATACAAACAACAACAACAACAACAACAAAAAAAAAAAAAGAGATCAAAACACCGAAAATGGAAAAAACAGAAGAAAATGAAACTATGCAAAGCAGAATATATTCAATAATATCTCAGAAATGAGAAAAAAAAAACAGAACTTCTATTAAAACAAAGCAAGGAATAAATTAAGAAAAAAAAAAAAAAGAAGGAAGGTAGGGGGGACACTGAGAAGTTGAAAAAACGCATTCATAAATTAAGTATGTAATACTACAACTGATCTGAAATCCTGGGAATCACCAAAGCTCAACCAAGAAGAGATCAACAGCTTAAACAGACCCATAATATATGAAGAAATTGAAGATGTAATAAGAAACCTCCCAACTAAAAAAAGCCCAGGCCCAGATGGTTTCACCGCCAGAATTCTATAAAACATTTCAAAAAAGACTTAAAACATTATTACTCAAATTTTTTGAAGGATACAAACAGAGGGAATTCTCCCAAATTCCTTCTATGAAGCCACACATCACTCTATTACCAAAACCAGGCAAAGATAAACCAAAAAGGAGAACTATAGGCCCATCTCATTAATGAACACAGATGCCAAAATTCTGAACAAACTTGCAAACCACATACAGACCCACATCAAGAAGATCATCCATCATGACCAAGTTGGATTCATACCAGAGATGCAGGGATGGTTCAACATACGAAAATCAATAAATATCATCAAACATATAAATGGACTGAAAGACAAAACCACACGATCATCTCAATTGATGCTGAAAAAGCCTTTGACAAAATCCAGCATCCCTTCATACTTAAAGTCCAGAGGGAACTAGATTGGGAGGGATCATTCCTCAATGTAATCAAAGCCATATACAGGAAACCCACAGCCAATATCATCCTAAATGGGGAAATGACAGAAGCATTCCCCTTAAAGGTAGGAACTCGGCAAAGCTGCCCCTTGTCACCACTCTGCTTAAATGTCATGCTTGAAACACTTGCTAGGGCAGTAAGGCAAGAAAAGGAAATTAAAGGAGAACTAACTGGAAAAGAGGAAGTCAAGCTATCCCTTTTTGCTGATGAATATGATGTTTACTTAAGGGATCTAAAAACTCCACCAGAAAAACTCCTAGAAACAATTAAGAGCTTCAGTAAAGTGGCAGGATAACAAATTAACCTAGAAAAATCAGTAGCATTTCTTTACACCAACAACAAGAAACTGAGGAAGGAATTCAAAAAGACCTTCCCACTCACAATAGCCTCAAAAACAATAAAATACCTAGGAACAAACCTAACCAAAGACACCAAAGATCTCTACAACAAAAATTGTAAACCCCTGAAGAAGGAAATTGAAGAAGACATCAGAAGATGGAAAAACCTCCCATGCTCATGGATTGGGAAAATTAATATGTAAAAATGTCCAGTCTACCCAAACTCTTGTACAGATTTAATGCAATCCCAATTAAAATCCCCAAGAGTTTCTTCACAGCCTTGGAGAAAAAAGTCCTCAAATTCATTTGGAAAAACAAAAGACCCCGAATAGCCAGAGCAACCCTGAGTGAAAAGAGCAATACAGGGGGGATCTCTATACCAGACTTCAAACTATACTACAGGGCTATAGTCATAAAAACAGCTTGGCGGATCTTTGTGAGTTCAAGGCCAGCCTGGTCTACAGAGTGAGTTCCAGGACATCTGGGGCTACAAGGAGACCCCGTCTCAAAAGACAAAAAAAAAAAAAAAAAGCCTGGTACTGGCACAAAAACAGACCTGTTGACCAATGGAACAAAACTGAAGATCCAAATTGTATGTGCTCACACACAATTTCAGCCACCTCATATTCAACAAGGGGGCCAAGAAGACACAATGGAGGAAAGACAGCATCTTCAGCAAGTGGTGTTGGCAAAACTGGATCACCACTTGTAGAAGAATGAAATTAAACCCCTACCTCTCGCCCTGTACAAAAGTCAACTCCAGATGAAACAAAGAGCTCAACGTGAAACCCCAAACTCTGAAGGTGATAGAAGAAAAAGTTGGCAGCAGACTACAAGACATAGGCGTAGGAAAAGGCTTCCTAAATCAGACAGCAGCTGCGTAAGAATTAAGGTCAGCAATTGACAAATGAGACCTCATTAAACTCAAAAGCTTCTGTACATCAGCCTGGTCTACAGTGTGAGTTCCAGGACAGCTGGGGCTACAGGGAGACCCTGTCTCGATAAGACAAAAAAAAAAAAAAACAAGCTTCTGTGCATCAAAAGAAACAATCAAGGAAGTGAAGAGAAAACCCACAGAGTGGGAGGAAAGCTTTACCTCAGATACATCTGACAAAGCATTGATTTCCAGAATATATAAACTACTCAAAAAACAAAGAAGAAAGAAAACAAATGACCCACTCAATAGATGGAGCAAAGAGCTGAACAGAGACTTCACAAGTGAGGAATTAAGAGATGGCTGAAAAAAATCTTAACAAGTGTTCAACATGGCTAATAATTAAGGAAATGCAAATTAAAACCACTTTAAGATATTATCTCACTCCGGGGCTGGAGAAATAGCGTAGCGGTTAAGAGCGTCGACTGCTCTTGCAGAGGACCCAGGTTCTATCCCCAGCACCCACATGCTGGCGGCTGAGAAGTGTCTGTAACTCCAATTCCAGGAGAACTCCAGCTCCAGGGGAATCCGACAGCCTCTTCTGACCTCCGTGGCATTGCACGACATGGGTGCACAAACCTACATGCAGACAGTACAATCATACACATAAAAAAATAAATAAATAAGATATTATCTCACTCCAATAAGACTGGCTAGGATCAAGAAGACAAATGATAGCAAGTGCTAGAGAGGTTGTGGGGAAAGGGGAACACTCATCCACTGAGGTGGGAAAGTAAACTGGTACAGCCACTATGGAAAGCAGTGTGGAGAGCCCTTGGAAGACTTGGAATGAACTTGCCACCTGACCCAGCCATACCACTCCTGGGTATGTACCCACAAGACTCATCTTACTCATGCAGAGATACATGCACAGCCATGTTTATTGCAGCTCTCTTCACAAGAGCAAGGAGCTGGAACCAACCCAAGTGCCCCTCAACTGACCAGTGGATAGAGAAAATGTGGTACATCTACACAATGGAGTTCTATGCAGCAGTAAAAAAAGATGACATCATGAACTTTGAAGGTAAATGGATGGAACTAGAAGATATTATGTTAAGTGAAGTAATACAATCCCAGAAAAACAAACGATGAACGATATCCCTCATCTGTGGAGGCTAGCACCAATTATATTGTATGGCAAACTGAGCGAGGTTAATGTGATCTGAAAACAACTGTGCTCTTATATTGTAGAATCCCCTAAAAAATTTTTAAAAAATAAAAAAAAGCACGACACGGGTGCACAGACCTGCATGCAGACAGTACATTCATACACATACAAAAAATAATAATAATAATAATAAAATAAAATAAAATAAACAATTAAAAACATACATCTAATGAACTCTGCCAGAAAAGGGAACAACAACAGCAAAAATAAATAAATAAATAAATCAACAAATAAATAAATAAGAAAAAATAAGTTAGAAGTCCAAAGTAATGCAGGGGCTGGAGTGGAAGGATGGCTTGAGCTCAGGTCAGCCTGGGCAAAACACTAGGTCCCCATCTCAGAAAGAAAGATAAAATAAAGAGGGAAAGAATCCAGAATATCAGATAACACACTCTAGAAAGAGAGAATAAAACTAAAGTGGATGATGAACTAATTCCAAAGAGTTTCTGTGACTAGAAAAGTTGGGGTGCACAGGGTAATGGAACAAGCTACACTGATATGAAAGTTAAGGACTGAGGGAAAAAGGTCTTTTTAAGACCGTTTTTCAGGGGGCTGGAGAGATGGCCCAGCGGTTAAGAGCTCTGACCGCTCTTACAGAGGACCCAGGTTGGATCCCCAGCACTCACATGGCGGCCGAGAACCGTCGGAAACTCCAATTCCAGGAGAACTCCAGTTCCAGGGGAATCCGACACCCTCTTCTGACCTCCGCAGCATTGCACGACATGGGTGCACAGACTTGCATGCAGACAGTACATTCATACACATACAGAAATAAATAAAATTTAAAAAAAAAATTTTTTAAAAGACCCTTTTTTGGCTTTTAGCCCCAGGAATGGGGAGGGGCAGCACAAAGAGACCAGGTGCAGAGAACGAGGGAGCAGAAGCCAGAAGGTGACTCAGAACAGCCACAGTGGTGGGTGAGATGCATGAGAACCACGGAAGGTGGGTGTGGCATGGTGATGCGTGCCTTTAATCCCAGGCTCAGGAGGCAGAGGCAGGCAGATCTCTGTGAGTTCCAGGCCATCCTGGTCTATATATCAAATTCAAGGGTCAGCCAGAGCTACATAGTGAAATTCTGTCTTTAAAAAAAAAAACTCTGAAGGAAAATGACTTCCAAAATTCTCCAGAAATTTGTAAGTCATATATGAGAGAATAAGGAAATTTTCAGACACACAAGACCTTGGTTTTACTTACATGCTCTATTTCTGAGGAAACTCCTGGAAGACTGGTTCCAACCCAAGTAAGAAGACATCACATGCAGGAAACCAAAGCCCCACCCAGTCCAAGAGACAGTAAGAACCTTCGAGATAGTAGTAATGGGGATACAACAATAATAGTTATGCCTTGAGATAGACAGGATTCCCGGAAACTAAAGCAAGCCAGAAAATGCTAGAAGAGAGGCCCCTGGAATGTAAAATTGGTAATACACCCAACAGATTAGGCACATAAAAATTCTAAAGTGGACCAAAGTGATAAGTACCTACAGAAGCTGAAGAAACAAGCCAAGTGCTTCCTGTGGCAAAAACAACACTATGTAGGAAAGGAAAATAGCAATTTGCTATATTTTGGAACAGTTTTCCCAGTCTTAATAATGTAAATACAGCAGTGATCAAATAACACAATGAATTTACACTGAGAGCAAGAAGTTAAGAAGAGCCACATCTTCTGTGGGGAGGGAGGAGGGGAGGGGAGGGGGTGAAGAGGGGAGAGAGGAGATGAGGAAGGAAGAGAAGGGTGCTAACTCTCCAGCCCAGGGAATGCCTAACAGTGACAGCAGCTGGGCAAGTCCTGGGCAGACATGAAGTTCATTTCAAGAATCAACTAGAAGAGTTAAAGAGGGCATCGGGAGGCAGGGGCAGGGGGAGGAAAGGCAGTGAATACTGTCTGGTGGCAAACAGTCAGGAACCAGATACTTCCTTAATCATTTTCACACATAACCTTGATATAAACAAAAACTTCTGAAGACCATAATAAACGGGTAGGAAGGAGGCACAAGATCATGGGCCCGAGACCATATGAAAGTGACACTTCTGTGTTGCCATGGCTTAGAATCCAGCTCAAAGCCCCAGGGAGACATCGAGGGTCTATTCACTACCCGAAGCATACTTCTGAAAGACAAGACAGCAATTTATCAGAGAGCATCCTCTCCTTATCTCCTTCAGAGTCCTGTCAGATTATTCATCCTCAGAACACAAAGAGTGGAAAACTACAATTTCTAATATACCCTGCAGACTACCCAATTACTTAAGTGTATAAGGCTTTACTATGAAGGAGATTAGTTCCGAGAAAACATAAAACTAGTTTTTGCAAGGCATTTCCAGCCCTACTGTCTTATTTAGCCATCTGTGATTTTTCCAACCTCTGCTTGAAGGGAAAAAAAAGAAACAGAACGAATCATCTGTGAGGGGTTGAATACTTTTTTAGTTACTTCAGAGAGCAATTTCAAGATGATGGTACCCAAGTCTAGACACAGAATGTTGGAGCTACAGGGGACCCAAGGGGCTTGGGCCTCTACTTCTTCCCTTCTGTAGGCCTCTGACAGGTAATTTTCCAGATGGATTCTATCCAGGGCCTAAAGGTCACCATCCCCAACAAACTGCTCAGGATGAGTACATGCAGCATCATAAAAAGAACAAAGAACTTGTCCACCTCCACTATTCCAAAGCACAGTTGCTTTAAGCAATTACTCAGTTACTTAAAGTAGAAAATTGGATTATTCATAAAACTGGGTTCCACTTCCAGTTTTAAACTACTTTTGGACAGTCAATTGCTTCTGCAAAACAGATATATAGCTATCCTGTATTCCACACAAATGCTGATGAGATTGGGCTGGACAAATTGTTTAAAACAGAAAGATGAAGGCTGGGAAATGGCTGAGTCAGTAAAGTATCATATAAATATGAGGATCTGAGTTCAGATCCCTGGTACCTGTGTAAAAGTCAGTACAGTAGCATCTGTCTACAACTGCATTGCAGAGAGAGCAGAGAATGAGATTCACTGGCCCTCAGCCAAGACCCCTACCCTCTCTTCCTGTGTCTTGTCAGCCTCCATGTCCTCCCTAGTTGACTTTCATTCTGTCTGGACTACCTACCTACTCAGGGCCACAGAGGCCATTCGGGTCTGTGCTGACACTGAGAACGGGTGGTTTCTGACCTCCATACTCTTTCCTTCTAGTCGAAAAAGACCACTATGAATGCTAATTTCAAGCATTCTTAGCACTGGTTACAGGGCCAAGTCAGGCTTCCTGCCTGGATACAGAGCTCTCCATAGCCTGGCACCTTTGCCAGCACTATCTCCCAGGCAGGAAGTGCAGGTTCCTGTGCCATGCCAAGCTGGCTTACCACATAAGCCCTCCGAACCACTAGGACTTTCCTTCAGCCCACCTTGTTTTTCAGACTTACTTATTCATCTTCTGAAACTCAGCTCACCATCTATACTATGTCCTCTACTTACTTGTGTCCACACTGTTCTGCTCAAGAGCAGTAAGGAGATTTTGGCTATAATTTTACACTGTCTGGGGAGCACTGGGTATGGGATAGCGGACACACAGAGCAGGCATTCAATAACTCAAAAGCACTCCCAGCTCTGACAGAATAGAAGGTGCATTCTCGAAGAACAGCCTATACTCTCAGCCTTCTTTCCTCATCCACTCCTTAACCTTAAACAGCAGTTTGGCTTCCACTATCAGAACAATGCAAAAATGTTTTAGTCTTTATTCTTTCCAGACCCTCCTGCAGCATCTGCTATTACCAGACCCTCCCTCCCTCCTCCTCTGCTGCACCTATTACCAGACCCTCCCTCCCCCCCTCCCTGCAGCACCTGCTATTACCAGACCCTCCCTCCCTCCTCCTCTGCAGCAGCCCCAGAACCCTATTTCTCTGATGTTATTCTTTCCCAGCATTCCTCTCCCTATCCTCTCTCTCTTCCCCATAACACCTTTAACTGTTTCCTCCCTTATTCATCTTTTATTCATCTTCGGCAGCAAGCTTCACCTAGACTCCTTCTAGGGCTTTTCTCCAGTGTTTCTGAAGGGCTACAACCATGATTCTCTAGAAGTTGCGTGGCCTCTGGGACCCACTGAAGACCAATTAAAATAAGATCTCTCAGGATAGAATGTATGGTGGATACTTGCTGAAGCTTCCCAATTGATTCTGAAGGGAAGCCATGGGTCAAGACCACTGAGCCACAAAACAGTTTTAGATGTCCACAACTCCCCAGGCCCATATTTCCAACTGACCCCTTCCACTTCCACTGCTTGCAGGCTTCCACCTTCAACCTGCTTCTCCTCCTAGATCTCCTTTCACTCTCTCCCGATACCCATCTGGATGGCGAGGCCACACAATAGAAAATCATCTTAAATGTCCCCTTTGAGCCTTACTTGATTGGTCCTCAGTTGGTCACTAAGATCCAGTCAGTACTCAGCCTATAGTGCTCCCTAAGCCCTTCCCTTCCCATCAGTCCTGCTGCTTCTGCTCAACTCAATTGGTCATCCAACTCCTTCTAAGCTGCATAGTCCAGTCCACTCTCCGCACTGGCAGCAATGGTCTCCTAAAATACAGAATTCAATGCTACTTCCCTGCTAAAGTCCTCCATTAAACCAGAAAGGGGGCTGGCAGGATGGCTCACCAGGTACAGGTAGGTACCTGCTGCCAAGCCCAATAATCTAAATGTGATCCTCAGGACCCACATGATAGAAGACAACCCGTACCCACTAGTGGTCCTCTACCTCCACATGTGCTCTACAGCACAGGCATGCCTACACACAGACACGTGTGCACAAAATAAATAAAATGTGAAAACAAAATCCACAGGAAGCCACCTCCTTAGAGACATGAGTGCATCCTGATCCCCAGGAGGAAGATCACATTCAGTGCCTTTCTCTAGTCTTTTTCCTAGTTAAAACTTAATAGCTGGGTGTGGTACACACATCTTTAGTCCCTACACTCATGAAGCAGAGGCAGGCTAATCTCTGTAAGATGGAGGCCAACCTGGTCTACAAAATAAAAAGCTGGGCCAGCTGGGACTATAAGGAGACCCTGTCTCAAAAAAAAAAAAAAAAGTTATACCAACTTCTACTACTCCAGGTGACTCTTCATCAATGCACCATGCATTAAAGATTATAAAATAATGGATAAACTATGTCCACTAAAAAGAATATGCCTGCTCTCTCTCTCTCCTCTCTCTCTCTCTCTCTCTCTCTCTCTCTCTCTCTCTCTCTCTCTCTTTCACACACACACACACACACACACACACACACACACACACACACACATCCTTATTCCTTCATTAAAACCTAATTCAAGCGGCTGAAGAGATGGCCTAGCGGTTAAGAGTGCCTACTGCTCTTGCAGAGGACCCGGGTTTGATCCCAGCACCTACATGGCGGCTGAGAACCGTCTTTGACTCCAATTCCAGGGGAATCCGACACCCTCTTCTGACCACAGCATTGCACAACACGGGTGCACAAACCTGCATGCAGACAGTACATTCATACACATACAAAATAAATTTAAAAAATTTAAAAAAAAAACCTAATTCAAATGTCAATCTACTACAATAGCTATGCATGTGTTCCCCCCACAAACCCAGGTGTTAAAGGTTTAGTTTGCAGCTTTATTCCAGTCAGGAAGGCTTAAGACCTTTAACAGGTGGACTCTCCTGGGAAGAAATTAGGTCACTGGGGGTGGGGAGAGGGAGAGGGAGCAAGACAGAGGGGTCTCCACTCCTTCTGGCTCCCCCACCTCTTTGCTTCCTGAGCACTGTCCTGAATCATGTTCTCATGACACACTTGCTTGTTGCAGCCCCAAAGCAATAGGCCAACCCACCCAAAGACTGAAATTTCCAAAGCTGTGAGCCCAAACAAACCTTCCTTCTTTGTAAGTTGATTCATGTCAGGTTCTTGCTATAGTAATGGGAAACAGACACATCTACCTTTCTCAAAGGCCTACCCACTTCATCCTTTGTAGAGCCACTGTCTTACTCACCTGTGACCTCCTGGGCACTCTACTTTTCCACCACTGTACTAACACACACTGTGTTAGGCTGAGGATATCCCACTGCACAACTCCCTGAGAATGAGTCTGCTTTAGTGTAGCAATAAATACAAATAATTGTGGTCCAAAACAAGGTTCTTAAATACACCAAAGGCTGTTTCCAAGTAGACTCACTTCTCGGGCTAGTAATGAGGTATGGGGTGAGAAAAAGGATTTGTTTGGTAACATGTTCTAATGATAGAAGTATAGAATACTTTCTTCTATCAGCAATTTATTTACATCTTAAATACGGTGTAGTAAATTTTACTGAAAATTCTAATCAATACAAGTGAGAAGCAGTACTTTGCTGAGTGGGGACTGAACCCCTTTTCTTCTCTCAAAACCAACCACAAGTAAACAAAAAGGTGAACAACTGTCTCAACTGTCTTCAGCTTGCAGTGTATGTTAGTTAGATAATTATCTTGCAGGAAAATCAAAATTTACAACTGAGGACCATGGTAATACCATCCTGCTACTGCTACCTTTAACTGGAATAAATCCCACTTTTTAATGGTCTTCTCGTTCCTGACTATTAGAAATTATTGGAAGTTTACACTAACAGGCTTCCGCCATGTATCCTTTCCAAATCCTACTGTGGCCATTTGTTACGACCAAAACCAAAATAGATCAATTTTTAAGGCTAAACAAAAAAAAATTAATTTTGTAAGTGATCCAAAATCCTTCCAATATTAAATGTAATAAGTTCTCACCATCAAATAAAACTGTAATGCACTATTAAGTCATTAATCTACATTGTATCAACCTCAGAAAATGAAATGTGAGAAGGCAAATTCTACCTAAGGAAACATATTCACAAATACAGGTGTTTTATTCATATTCATCTCACACCTGTCCTCCCTTCCCCCCTTCCCCCCTCACTAATACTCCTCCCTCCTTTTCCCCTTCCTCCCTTCTTCCCTCCCTCCCTCTCTTTCTCTCTAAGACCAAATGGCTAAAACAACACCTGCTACATGCAATTATGTAACCAGAGAAGGGTGTGAAAGTTTGAATGAAAATATGAGAAGTGACAGCTTTCCACCTTAGCTGTTCTGTGCCCTCTCCAAACTGCAGGGAGCAGATGGTAATTTTCCAGCACATTTAGACCAGGCTTGGAAGTACAACTCAGTGACAAAGGAATAACTGCACATGCAAAGAGACCACACGTTTTGCAACCTACAGTTTTTAATCTAGAAAAGCTTTGGTTCCATTTAACACAGAGACGGCTGCTCACAAGCAATGCTCCATATAAAATGTTGGGGTATGAATTATAAAATAAATTTTAACAAGTTTTCTTTGCACATTATGCTATGGCTTGTCGGTAAACACTGGAACAATAAAAAATAAAATAAAATAAAATAAAACACTAAGCCATTATGCACATCACCGAAGCAGCAATGCTAACTCAATGAAAGCAGCCTTCTCACCAACTCTGAGTCCTATCTGGTTAAAATGTGGGTGATGGGCGGCTGTACCTAGGGTGCTCAACCAAGTACCACATCCCCATTTAGGCAAAAGTTGCAGGGCAACGAAAGATGAAAACATCACACACTTCTCATTCGATTACATTTCAGATGAACACTGACTATGGCAGCAGTCATGCAGCAGCAAGCAATCTGCCCTTTGTCTCTCTACACCACCAACAGGACCAGAGCAGTTCCAGGCAGGTGACCAAGTACCCTGGGGCTCTCCAGGGCCTCCCAACTCCAGCTCCACCTAGACTTTACAATCCAAACAGAAACATCCTTCTTCCTGTAGTTAGCCTAGGAATGCCAACAAATAATAATGTTCAGACCAAGAATAATGGAGTATGCCAATAATACCAGGACTCAAGAGAAGCAGGAGGATCAAAAGTTCAAGTTCAACCTTGGCCACAAGGTGAGTCTGAGGCCAGCCTAAGAAAGATCCTTTTTTAAAATGGTAACAATAATAGTAATAGTAGTAGTAGTAGTAGTAGTAGTAGTAGTAGTAGTAGTAATAACTGTTTCTGAATAAGATGGCTTTGGGGAACCCCACCCCATAAGTTTGGATCCATAATACACCACAGTCTCTGCATTTAGTCACTGGGCCCTTACTGTCTGCCCAGAGGGGGAGCAGTAGTGAATGCATGCCTGCTATACTTCGGCTTGGAAGGGATCATAGCCTATAACCCACTGGAGGTCACTGGACACTGGTACTCTAAAACCACAGGAGAGCAGAGTGTGGCCATGCCATCAGAAGACCAAGGCTGACACCTCCAAACTACATGACCTTGGGAAATCTCCCTTAATCTGAGTCTCCATTTTCACGTCTAAAAAATGGTGGTGCTCCCAGTCCCCAAACAGGACTATTGGAAGGCGCAATTGAGATTACTGATTTAAAACACCTTATTGGTTACCACACAAACTTTACTGTGCTGATGCTGTGTGTTGTGATGCTTCAAGCAAGCCAGGGTATGAAATGAAGGTGTCCAATCACTAATGCCATATCAGGACTGCTTTACATTCAGCACCAGGCCTCTGTGGACTCGAATGGGAGATGCCAGAGCCCACAGCAGCCTTAAACCCAGGCGTTAGTCTCTAGCTCTTGAGATTAGAGACTGTTCTAGTCATTTCTCTGGCTGCTTCACCATTACATTTTGTTTAACAAAATCTGACTGATAGATCCTGCACTAAAGCAAGGGCAGTGAATTTCACCACACATTTATGTTTTAAAAAGCTGATGTCAGGGCTGAAGAGATGGTTCAGCACTGGCTACTCTTGAAAAGGACAGGGGTTTGGTTCCTAGCACCCACATGGCAGCTAACAACTATCTGTAATTCTACTTCCAGGGGATCTAGTGCCCTCTTCTGAACTCTGTAGGCATTGCACACACATGATGTACTTACATATATGCAGGCAGAACACCCACACCCATAACACAAAAATAATTTTTTAAAATAAAAAGCTGACATTTAGCCGGGCGTGGTGGTGCATGCCTTTAATCCTAGCACTTGGGAGGTAGAGGCAGGCGGATCTTTGTGAGTTCAAGGCCAGCCTGGTCTACAGAGTGAGTTCCAGGACAGCTGGGGCTACAGGGAGACCCTGTCTCAAAAAAGACCAAAAAAAAAAAAAAGTTGACATTTATTTTTTAGCATGTCATATGTAAGGACACACACAGAGCAATCAACAGGCAATGACATATACAAACATGTACATAAGTGAGACAAACACAGGCACTCTTATGGGAACAGGAAGAAGCACTGGATTTTGGCTGGGTGAGCAACACAGACCTGTGGCTGAAGAAGAGCTAATGCTGCCTGAGTCTAAAACCAGGTTCTACACTGGAAAGGCTTGGGAAAGCTACTCACCCACCTTCGTTCCATTGTCACAGAACTGCTATGAAGCAGAATAAATTCACATATATAAATGTTAAGAATGGAATGACCCATGATGGCATGGAAGGGGGATAACTGTTGATTACTATCACTCAGTGTGTGGTAAAAAGCTCTGGCAATGCAATCATCAACTGGTAGTCTAAGGCATTCACAGAGTTGCACTTGCTTAAGCACACTCATTTTTCACAAGCACTTAGTCAGGATTAATAGGGATATAATGTAAGTGTGTCCACCATACACACAAGCCAGGAGCCATTCTAAGAGTCCAATACACAGGACACACTGAAACCGAACACAAACATGCAAGAACCTGGGGCAGGAAGGAAAACAGAGCTCACTGTTCAATTCACTCTCCACAACCAAGCAATGTGAGCAAGGCTAGAATTGCACTATGTGAAAAATAGTAGGTTTTTCATAACTAATTCTGTTGCACTGATCTTTATTCTCAATTGCTGAAGTATCATCTCTGAAGATCTCATAAATAAGGAGTACCCGGCTGGTCCTCCACTCCAGAGCTAACTGCCATAATGCAGCTAAGGATTACATATTCCCATCTGTAATTGTGGGGTTTTAGGGAGATAAATTCACATGCTGAATTAGGGTTCCATTCAAAACCATGAACTATTTTGATAAGCTTAATGGTTCATTGTTTTAACAAATTTTCATACAACTAACATTTTTGGCTTAATTTTTAATATTTCATAACATGATTATCTTAGAGCTTTTATCAGAAACACTGCCTAAAACGTGAAATTTTGCTAAAACTGGGAAAAGCTAAAAATAAAAGTGGACATGAAATGCATAAAAGTGAACAGGCCTGCCAGGCCCCATGTACCTTGTTGAAGCACTAATCCAGCACATACCTTCCATAATGACACCTTCCACAGAGACACAACTGTATTCTGCAGAAAGTGAACTTTCACACACTTAGATTCAACAGGACTTTTGTAGCTAATGGCCAGTCTGTATATTCTAGTTAATTTCAAGTTTTTAAAAATTAAAAAAAAATCTCTTTGTTTACTGGATTTTAAAGTATCATCTATATCCCTTGAAAAAATATTGTTAATTCTTTTTTTTAATTTTTTTTATTAATTTTTATTTATTTCTGTATGTGTATGAATGTACTGCTTGCATGCAAGTTTGTGCACCCGTGTCGTGCAATGCCGCGGTCAGAAGAGAGTCTCGGATTCCCCTGGAACTGGAGTTCTCCTGGAATTGGAGTTTCAGACGGTTCTGGGCCGCCACGTGGGTGCTGGGGATCGAACCCGGGTCCGCTGTAAGAGCAGTCGGCGCTCTTAACCGCTAGGCCATCTCTCCAGCCCCAAATATTGTTAATTCTTAAGAATCATTTAGGATCTGGGAGTGGTGGTGCATGCCTTAAGTCCAAGCACTCAGGAAGCAGAGGCAAGTGGATCTCTATAAGAAAGGAGGCTAGCCTGGTCTACATAGTCAGTTTCAGGCCAGCTGAAGCTACAGGAATACCCTGTCTCAAAAAGCAAGCAAGCAAACAAAAAAGGAATCATTTAAGTAATATTAAAATTTTTTCTGCCCAAAGTGAATGTCCTTCATAATCTGAAATATGCTTCTTTTCTTCATGCTAACTTACCCCAACACTTGTGACAGCTTCATAACTTGGATTGGACTTTGAATAGAACATACTGCATTGTATAAAAGCATTCACCCTAAACTTATTACAACAAGCAAAAAAATGGAATACAGTCAAAAATTCCCTAGAAACTAGCACAAAGACAACAGGATATAAAGCAATCATCCGGGGACTGCCCACACTACAATTCAACCTGTCTGGTCATTTACTCCGATGATTACGTGACTTTAACTACTTCTGATAAATAAATTACTCCAATATTTTTGCTGGAAAAAGAAAACATAATAAAACATCTCTGGGGCTGGAGAGATGGCCTAGCGGTTAAGAGCGCCGACTGCTCTTGCAGAGGACCCGGGTTCTATCCACAGCACCACATGGTGGCTGAGAACTATCTTTGACTCCAGTTCCAGGGGAATCCGAGACACTCTTCTGACCTCCGTGGCACTGCATGACACAGGTGCAGAAACCTACATGCAGGCAGTACATTCATACATATAAAAAAAAAAAATTAAATTAAATTAAATAAATAAATAAAACATCTCTAAATACTGTTTCAATTACACCTTATATATGTCAAACACAACAAATGGATAGTAAATACCATGTCAGCTGATAACCACAGGCAGAGGTGGGATCTTCTTAGTCTTTATATCAACAGGACCTCAAGCACCTCAGTCCAGTCTGGATTTCCCGAGTGCTGAGACAACTCTGTCAGTTTTGTGAACTGACCCAAAATCCCTTGTTAGAGAAGAAATTCAGTAAACCTCATTCCCCCAGGGCAGGGAAGAAGGAAGAGACACCCGGTGGACACCTGCCCTGCCTCCTACAGCCCCCATGCTTCTTAAACTGTCTCTGGTTATGGGTCATAAAAAACTTCAATTTCCTGAATCCAGTAGAAAAATCTCCAAATATAAGTCAATAATCAAACAAAAGAAAAAATAGCTCTTCCAAGCTCATTTTTTCAGCTCAGCAATGCAACAATGTTCGATCCTTAAGCTCCCTGCTTTCCCTAAAAAAGAGGAAGATGAAAAAATGGATGGTAATTTATAATATAATGGATAATAATTTAAAATATAACAAATTTTATAATATAAAAATTGTTAATGTCACAATTCAGAACTCACTAAGTAGTATGTTTTTTGTTTTTTGTTTTTTAATTTTGTTTATTATTTTTTTATTTTTTATTTATTTTTTTATGTGTATGAATGTACTGTCTGCATGTAGGTTTGGGCACCCGTGTCGTGCAATGCTGCGGAGGTCAGAAGAGGGTGTTGGATTCCCCTGGAACTGGAGTTAAAGATGGTTCTCAGCTGCCATGAGGGTGCTAGGGATCGAACCTGGGTCCTCTGTAAGAGCAGTTGGCGCTCTTAACCACTAGGCCATCTCTCCAGTCCCTGTTTGTTATGTTTTAAGGGATTCACAATAAAAGAGCACAGTTGTTTTCAGATCACATTGACGTTGCTCAGTTTGCCATACAATTAGGTAATTGGTGCTAGCATCCACAAATGAGGGATACTATTCATCCTTTTTTTTCTGGGACTGTATTACTTCACTCAGCATGGTATCTTCTAGCTCCAACCATTTACCTGCAAAACTCATGTTGTCATCTTTCTTTACCGCTGCATAGAACTCCATTGTATAGATGAAGAATAGTATGTTTTATAAAAACATTCATTTGCTGGACGTGGTGGCACATGCCTTTAATCCTAGCACTTGGGAGGCAGAGTCAGGTGGATCTTTGTGTGTTCAAGGCCAGCCTGGTCTACAGAGTAAGTTCCAGGACAGCTGGAGCTACAGGGAGACCCTGTCTCGAAAAGACAAAAAAACAAAACAAAACAAAAAAAACTTCATAACTCTCAACATAAAATGATGGTTTTTCAGTAACATTAACCGCAAGTATCATCTTATTTAATCCACAGAAACCTAGGGAGACATGAAATGCCATGAGACTCACATTATAGATGCAGAAACTGTTGTCTGAAGCTATGCTTGAGACAGGTTAGATGAGAAGTCATGCTGGCCAATCAGAAGAAATGAGCAGATGTGTCTATACCTTTAACCCTTTCCACTAAAAAAGGCCAAAGTGTAAGATTAAGCAGTAAGTTCCCCAGGTGCCTCAAGCCCTGCCAACCCCCTTAAAGGATTATCTTGGGCTCAAATCAGAATTCCCATGGAAAGAAGTACAGACCCCAAACTGACCAACTCAGAGGCCTACTACTACAAAGCTCAGACTTGGGACAATCCTAGCACCTGTAATTTTTTAGTGACAAAACTGGTTTTAAATACATCAATATATTTCACATCAGATTTATTTATTTATTTATTTATTTATTTATTTATTTATTTATTGTCTTTTTGAGACAGGGTCTCCCTTGAGTCCCAGCTGTCCTAGAACTCACTATGTAGACCAGGCTGGCCTTGAACCCACAGAGATCCACCTCCTGAGTGGTGGGAGTGGTGGGACTAAAGGCATGCTCAAGTCAGTTTTATATAGACTTTCATGTAGTCTCACAGTACATTTCATCATATGCATACTTACACTGTCATCCTAATTCATTACTTAGGAATTAAAACACAGAGCTAGGCATGGAAATCTTAGGTCCTAATTCCTAATCCACTCTGTAAACACTATAAGGCAATAAAGCACTACCCTACATCCTAGTCTTGCTAATGCCACCAAATTGTCTTACATGCAAAAGCTACAAAGGGCACTTTCCTGGGGGAAGCACAGGTTCCAGCCATCATCCCTCCATTCTACCTCAGTTCCCAGAAAGGTCACCAAGGCAGAAGGTTTTCTTTCAAACCTTCTTGTTTAGTAAACACCTCTTTCCCTCCATCATAAATGTGAGAGGAAAAGAAACATTAAGTATTAAAACTATGCCAAAAGGGAAACAAAGTGACCTTACTTCCAGCCTTCAATTTGGGATTCCAAGTGATTAAATCTGGAAGGTCTAAAATAGCATAGCTCAGGGCTACAGGAAAATATAATACAAGTCATTAGCTATTAACAGGGCCAGAGGGATTGGAGAGATAGCCTAGCGGGTTAAGAACACTGACTGCTCGTGCAGAGGATCCAGGTTCAATCCCCAGCACCCACATGGCGGCCGAAAACCGTCTGAAACTCCAATTCCAGGAGAACTCCAGTTCCAGGGGAATCCGAGACCCTCTTCTGACCTCCACAGCATTGCACGACACGGGTGCACAAACCTACATTCATACACATACAAAAATAAATTTTAAAAAATTACATACAAAAATAAATTTTTAAAAAATTAAAAAAAAAACAGGGCCAGAGTCAATTGTTATAATTAAATCATAGTTAATCTTCTGAACAATCATCTAGGTTAGTCTTAACACGTTTTCTTGTGGTCTGTTTTAGAAAAACATCTACTGGTAAATTCTGGGGTTCAGTGGGAAGAAAATTACATCCTTCTGGATAGAGCAGAGTCACAGAAGCATACTTTTTACGGAAACACTGATTTAATAAAGTTCTAGCTCACTCTTTAAGTTAAGAGAATTAAAAAGAGACAACTGATGAAGGTCTCTGCAATTCCAACAAAATACTCTGATTTAAAGTCCTTCTACACTTATGCCAGCGCACTCTCCCCAGTTAGGAAGAAGATAGGGAAATAATAGGCATTTGCATACTAGATCAGCTCTCAACATGTCCTGGGCTTTTCCATTATTGGTTTTCTCTGTAAAGCACTTGACCAATAAATATTCAAAGAAATTAACTGTGCCAGAAGTTGTTTACTATACTTAAGACATTTGAATGCAAAAGTAATAATTTTCACAATCTTTGCAAATTTCTGCTATTAGTTTAGTGCACAGGCCCAGTTCAAACCCACTCTTGATACCATGAAGCTCTATACTATCTTGAACATGAATGTCAAAGATGGGCCAGGTCTGAAGTAGAAGAGTTGGACAGTTCCAAGAGGGGTTCTATAATAACCTTGATCCAGAACCTGAACAGGATTCCAGTTCACCCTCAAACCCTCAAAGAGGGGAAATCCTTGGGGAAAGTTCTTTGAAAATGTTCCCTTTTACTATAATTTCCTAAATACACAATTTAACACATCTCACTGCCATACAGCACCTAGCAGCTGCAAACGAAGCCACAAAGAGTAAACTGCACCCTGGATGACTGCAGACGTTTTCTCCCCCCAAAGTCTTCTGATCTGGGTTATAGCTCCGTGAGGACCAGGAACAGCCCCGAGTGCCAGGAGAGCTCCAGGATTCATACACCCTCCCCCCAAACTGGTTCCTTTCCCCATTGCCTTCTTTACCACAGGGATGCTTTATCACTCACAGTAGGG
Organism: Rhizomys pruinosus; assembly: GCA_009823505.1. Taxonomy (NCBI): domain Eukaryota; kingdom Metazoa; phylum Chordata; class Mammalia; order Rodentia; family Spalacidae; genus Rhizomys; species Rhizomys pruinosus. The sequence goes on along the minus strand of VZQC01004613.1, from coordinate 148,693 downwards.
ATTTCAGCATGGCAGAACGCAGTGTGGCCACACACGTTCACAAGGCAAGGCCAGAGCTATAATCAGGCATTTACTGGACAGCAGAGTTCTAGACATTTGGACACTAGCTAATCAGCAGGAGGATTACAGAGGAAGTTTTCTGTCTCAATTTTTTTTTTTGTATTATCTGGACAGTTTACAAAAAATACATATCATTTCTCCTGTCAAGAGCAAAAAAGCAAGTGATTATCTTTTCTTTTTTCCTTAAAAAAATTTTTTTTAATTTTATGTGTATGAATGTATTGCCTGCATGTATGTAGGCACACTGAGGTCACAGAAATTCCCCTAGAACTAGAGTTACAGACTGTTGTTAGCCACCACGTGGGTGCTGGGAACCGAACCTCAGTTCTCTGCAAGAACAGCCAGTGCTCTTAACAGCTGAGCCATCTTTCCAGCCCCAAGACATTATCCTTTCAACTTTTAAAGTCAACATAGGGGGCTGGAGAGAAGGCTCTACTAAGTACTGACTATTCTTGAAGAGGACTGAGGTTCACTTCCCAGTGCACACTCAAATTCCAAAGAATCCAACACCCTCTTCTGGCCTCCATCAGCACTGCACAATAAGGATGCACTTACATATATATTCAGGCAAAACATTCAATACACATAAAATAAAAATAATTTTTTTTAAAAAGTCAATGTAGAGCCGGGCGTGGTGGCGCACGCCTTTAATCCTAGCACTTGGGAGGCAGAGGCAGGCGGATCTTTGTGAGTTCAAGGCCAGCCTGGTTCTACAGAGTGGTTCCAGGTACAGCTGGGGCTACAGGGTAGTATCCCTGTCTCAAAAAGCACAAAAAAAAAAAAATAAAAAAAAAATAGTTCAATGTCAGAGTCAAAGAGTGGATTATTTATATTGATCTGGCATCTTTAACCAGGTTAGCGGCTTTCAGTAAGTAATCTGGGTAAATTTTAAGTTCACAGTTCTTTCAATTCATAAACAAAAGAACACAGGCTATTAAGTGTACCTTTAAATTTTCAAAGATTAAAACAATACTTGAGACTTTCCCTGTAGCACATACTTATCTGTGGAATTACACCAATCACAATGAAAAGTTGCTTTGTGGCTATTAAAATTTATATGCTTTTTGAATTTTGGTTTGATGCTACTGATGGAAGCCTGGACCTAACACATGCCAGCCTAGGGCTTAATCACAGAGAGAAACCCCAGACCCCCCTTTAAGTTCAATATAGAAAAGGAATACAGTGTTTCAATTTACCATCTGCTACACAGCTTTTTATCTCATCAGACACTTATGTCTTAAATCGCCAACCAAACTCCCAGTTGCCAGCCAAGAGAAACCCTCTCCTACTCTTTTGAGTACTTTGCTCCTAAGTGTTTATTAATTACTGACAATGGACATAACTACTTTCTGGATTTTAACTTAGCTATAACTTTGACTAAAAAAATCCAAAAGAACTCAAAGAGTAAGCTTAAAAAGTTTCCTAAATTTATAGTATAGAGTACAGATCGCAAAACAATAGGAAATAACAGAGGCTGTGTTTATTGTTCTATTAATCATCCATTATAAAATTCAAGCAAAATTTTAAACCTTTTTGAGTGAAGGCAGGCAAATCAAAGGCTAAATGAAAAGCAAATGACAAAAAAAAAAAAAAAAATCCACTTCCAAACAAAAGTTAGCCTCAAATGGGGCTGGAGAGATGATGGCTGAGCAGAGTTAAGAGCACTGGCTGCTCTTGCAGAGGACCTGGGTTTAGTTCCCAGCACCTACCCACATGGAGGCTAACAACTGTCTGTAACTCTAGTTCCAGGGGATCTGATGCCCTCTTCTGATTTCTGTGGGCATTTCACAACACAGGTGCACCTACCTACATGGAAGTAATACACTTGTACACATAAAAAAAATAATTAATAAAAGCCGGGTATGGTGGCACACGCCTTTAATCCTAGTACTTGGGAAGCAGAGGCAAGTGGATCTTTATGAGTTCAAGGCCAGCCTGGTCTACAGAGTGAGTTCCAGGACAGCAGGGCTACAGGGAGACCCTGTCTTGAAAAGATAATAAATAAATAAATATTTAAAAAATAGTCCCAAGAAAGCCCCATCCCTTCAGTTTACTGTGGCCTTTACTTTTGATAATACAGAAAAATGTTTGTTTGTTTGTTTGTTTGTTTGCTTGTTTTTCTAAAGCAGAAGACAGATGCAAGTTCAAGCCTTTGACTAGTGTTTTCTCTGATGACAGGCTAGGAGGCCCTTTTAATTTCTAGGAATGTATCTTAAGGAAATGCCTTCATAACACTTTAAGCTGTCAGCATTCGTACAAGTCACTTGAAAACTGAAATCAAGTAAAACAACCGTCAACCAGAAATTTGTCTAATTCAATATGACCAATCCATACAAAGATGATCAATCCATTCAAAGGCGTACCATGGAATATTATCTAAATACGGATAACAGAAACACATAGAAAATGCCTAAGGTGACCCAGAAGAGAAACTAGAAAAGACAAGGCTTGCTTATCCTACAGTCAGGTAAATGAAAAGTGATGCCATGGTAGAAACTGCTTTTGCAGATGGCACTTTTTTTTTAATTTTTTAATTTTTTTTATTTTTGCATGTGTATGAATGTATTGTCTGCATGCAGGTCTGTGCACCCGTGTCGTGCAATGCCGCGGAGGTCAGAAGAGGGTCTCGGATTCCCCTGGAACTGGAGTTCTCCTGGAATTGGTGTTACAGACGGTTCTTAGCCGCCATGTGGGTGCTAGGGATCGAACCCGGGTCCTCTGCAAGAGCGTCGGTGCTCTTAACCGCTAGGCTATCTCTCCAGGCCCTGCAGATGGCTCTTAATCGGCACCTTAGCAAACCCTTGATAAAATGCAGTGAATATTCAAAATGAAAACACAGTGCAATGGAATGTGGACTGACCCAACTTAAACAAGCAAGATCTCGCTGCCTGGTGTGGCCAGTCCTGAGTCATAACTACTAAATCCAAGCAGGGTTTATATATATATATATATATGCCTGTTAAAGAGAGCTATGCAAGAATACTTCAAGTTCCAATGGCTAACAAACTGGCTCAATGAGTAAGAGACCTTGCTGTGGAACCATGAAAACCCATGTTCGAATCCCTAGCACCAACATGAAAAAGCCAGGCATGTTGGTGTGCGCCTGTAACCCAGCCATTGTGGGACAGGGACCAGGATCCCAAGAGCCTGCTGACTAGCCAGCCTACAGGAAATGAGCTTCCAGATCAGTTGAGAGACCATATCCCAAGGCAATAAGAATAAGAGGCCTACAGGAAAATACCCAATGTCCTTCTTTGGCCTCACATTCAAATGAATATCACACACACACACACACCACACACACACACACACATACTTTAAAATAATAAAACATTTCCAAGCTAAAGAGGACTCCACTTTGTGAAAAATCCCTCCCAGAGTATCAGAGATGGAGAGCTTGAGGCTTCAGCATGTGCAGCGGCGGAAAGGTCCAGCTGTGCACTTTCATCTGAGAAAGGGCTTGAAAACAACTTACCCCACAGTCAGCCCTGTCAGAGTCAATGACACGGTTTCTCTTACTTGGGGTCCACCCAACTATGACAATTGTCTTAACAATTATACTCTTAAGGAGCTGTCGTTCCCCTCTCCCCCAAAACACAATGAGTATTGGACTTTTTCTCTTCTGCTCCTTCCACAAAGTGCTGGTGTGTGGGGGGGGGGAGATGCTTATGTGACCACCTGCTCTTTAGGACAGAAAAACAGGACATAAGAGGTGCTGAAATCTGATTTTTCTAGAACACATACACACAGAGGCTTCTCTGTGAGTAGCTGGCACACTAATCTTGAGGATTTTAAGTCTCCAGGCCATAACTGGACTCACTGCATGGCATGGCATTATTTGTAATGAAAATTCCATAACATTTATTCCTCACTTTACCACCTTCCTAACAGCACAACAAAGCAATGAGTCAGACCTTTCTTCTTTAGCTCTATGGTTTTAGTATAAAAAACAGTAACCAGGGAAGAGGATGAGAGGAAGAGAGAAACAGAAAATGGCTTTCTAGAAACTTCAAAGCAATACCTCAAAGCAATCTAAGCAATAATTCATAATAAAAATAAAAGTAGTGTGTATAATCCCAAGGATATTCTAGACATAATTTCAGGAAACTACCACTGGACCTAAAAGACCGAAAACGAAGACTAAATGTCCCCAAGTTGTTGACATTTAATAAATATGTCCAGGAACCTGGTACTCAATTAATTAGTTAAAGTATAAGTAGTTAGGCAGAAAAGTTTCCCAGGAACAGATGGTATAACAGGTTTCAAAAATAAAAGGAAATTTTACTTAAAGTTGTCTCTCCTTGGTTATTGTAACAAATATCAAACCAAGAAATATGACTAGAAGAGGGCCTCAGATGACTCCTATATTTTATTTATGATGTCAAAGCCAACACAACCAGACAGGCCCCCCCCACACTCCTGCCTACCCAGTCAGAGAAGACCCCCCACACTCCCTACACTGAGCTCCATTCCCAGGCCAGGCTATAAAAAACTTGGCCTCGTGCCAGTTGGCAAGACCACACACCACATATTGTTAACTTAAGGGGTTTTGCCTAAAGATCAGTTACCAAGAGAGCACCAAAAATGCACAGGGAAGTTTAACAACATCCAGCCAGGATGGTGGTCTGGATGGAAGATCTGTTTGGGATCTATCCTCCTTCCCAACCATCGGTGTTCTTACAGTGATGAAAGCCATAAAAGACAGCCTGTGGAAGCTGATGAAAGTGGGTAGATGGTTCACACTGAAAGAGCACATTTGGTTTCAAAGACCATATGCACAGCTATGTAAACAGCAGTGTGAACATCCAACATGGCCCAAATAAATTGGACTCTTATTTTTTATTCCTGACACAGAAGGCTCCAAACTTGACTTTTGTTATAATTACTCTAACAGTTTGCTGTTGTTGTTTTTAGTTTCACACTGGTCTTGGCTCTGGGCCATACATACAGATACCATGAAACTGTTCCTTTAGATAAAATTCCAACATAACAGCATTACAACTGAATGACTGAGGAGTTCAAGGATTATCCTAGTATGGTTAACTTAATTTTCTGCATTAGTAAGAATCAGAAAGTTCTTTTCATTCCATTCTTTAAAAATAAAACTGCATTAAACTCAGACTTCAGTAAAATTTTCTGCTTTCAATGAACACTACTTCATCTCTCTCTGAAGACTGAGCTGGTAATCTCTGCTGTGATTCTTAGAATAAACTGTGAAAACACAGTTGTCCTCCAACAGGACAAGGTAAAGGCCAAGACCATGGGGCTTTAATTAAGGGGTCTGGTGCTTTCAGTATTTGGAAAACCATTAACAGCACACAGCACACAGATCTGCACAGACCAGGTCTTCAACCTGAAGTTCTTTTTTTGACTAAATATAAACTTTAACTACTCAGCATACCTTTTCCCCCAAAAGCAAAAGGTACCCACAAGCAGGTATGCATTCATCATGTTACAGAAAGTATCCAATATGCCCTCAAGATTTAAACCCTTCAGTGGTCCTTGGCTTCCTTAGGATGTCCACTCCCCAACCCTTAACCCAGCTCATCTTGGATGGACTATTCCTCCTCATCACACCCCCCACCCCACCCCACCCACACACACCTGGCCCACTCTTAGGTCCCCTTCACAGGATCTCTTCCCCAGGCCTATGTCTTCCTCTAGATGGGGAGAGAGCCTACTGGCCTACCAGAGCCCTTGGTGGCCCTGCCCTGCACAGAAGGGCCATCACTCTCCCCAATGCAGTCCTTCCTGAGTTCCATGAGGCTTTTCCTGGCTAGTACAAAAGAAGGCCAATGGGCCTCACACAGCTCCCCAGGCCAGCGTCCTGCCAACCTGAAACTCCAGCAAGCTGCTTAATTCCTTTATTCATAGGTTTATTCTGAGTCTATAAATTCCCAGAGCCATGGAAAACTCAGCACATTACCAGGTGGCACACTGCGAAATCCAAACATACAGACAATAGCTTGCTTAAGAAAACTGCTTTACTAAAACTGTCTTTGGAGAGATTTCTAGTAAACAGATTAAATACTCCTTTATGTCTCCTCACATGGAACTCCTTTAAAATAACAGTAAAAAGTAATTTTTGGAAAGTATAAATCCATGAGGACAAAGAAAAACATGAAGTAAGATGACAGCAGATAAGAGGTCGAAAATTTTTGGAAGGAGAAAAGCTGAGAGACAAGTGATAATTAATGTTTTCATTTGTTCTAGGTGAGAGGATAAGAAGCAAGCTAATTAAATACAGAACCCCAAAGACTCGGGAACCAGAAGGTGGCAGGCGGCTGGACACAAAAATCTGCAAAGAGCAATTCAGAGCCCCCTTCCCAGCCTCACCCTGATCCTGCCAGAAGCAGAAGAGGACTATCATCCGGAGGGGCCGGCAGGAGAGGAGCCCACAGAAGACAGATTAAATTAGAACATACACTTGCAGCAGGCCAGCATCCCAGCTCTCCGAGAGCAAGTGGTAGGTGAATGTGAAGGGGAATAAAGACTCCCTGAGGTCTTCAAACACAATGGCCCGGTTCCCCTCCAAGGCCTGCCAGGATACGCCAACCAAGGACACAGTTCTTTCCCTCTTACCTCTAAGTAGAACCTTGCAGTTACACAGGAGGGACCAGAAACATACACTGTGAGAGCCTCCAGCAAAAGACACAGCTACAGTTAAGGAAGCAGATTACACAGGATGTGCACTATAGACGAAAGATTTTTTAAAATCCTAAACAATCTTCAGAGATGAACTACTATATCCATGAAATAAGATGATATAGCCGGGCGTGGTGGCGCACGCCTTTAATCCTAGCACTTGGGAGGCAGAGGCAGGCGGATCTTTGCGAGTTCAAAGCCAGCCTGGTCTACAGAGTTGAGTTCCAGGACAGCTGGGGCTACAGGGAGACCCTGTCTCAAAAAGACTAAAAAAATAAAAAAATAAAAAAATAAAATGTTTAGAGCTGTCTTTTTTTTTTTTTTTTTTT